>SKCR01010914.1:0-85029 GCA_019454045.1 Zanthoxylum bungeanum | reverse complement strand
AGAGATTTAAAGATATGTTGAATGTTTATCCACATCTCGAGTTTGAAACATGAAGGTTGGTTACCTACTTCTACGAGGGTTTAACACCCCAAGGTAGACAAGTAGTGGAAATGATGTGTTATGGTGAGTTTAGGGACACAAATCCTGAAAATGCACTAGATTACCTAGAACATATAGGAGAGAATGCACCACAATGGGACCCAGTTGGCACTTATGAGTCGCCTGTAAAACCACAGTCATCTAGTAGAGGTGTGTTTAACCTTATGGAAGACCATGACCTTTTCGCTAGGTATGCATCTCTAGCTAAAACAGTTGAGGTATTAGAAATGAGGAAAAGTGATCATGTCAAGTCAATTCAAGGAGTCACATGTCATATATGTAATTCAAATGAACATGTTACATCAGTTTTCCCAATCTTACCAGCCCTATATGAATGTCTCCATGACCAAGTCAGTTCCATAAATACCTTTAACATATAGGAGAGAATGCACCACAATGGGACCCAGTTGGCACTTATGAGTCGCCTGTAAAACCACAGTCATCTAGTAGAGGTGTGTTTAACCTTATGGAAGACCATGACCTTTTCGCTAGGTATGCATCTCTAGCTAAAACAGTTGAGGTATTAGAAATGAGGAAAAATGATCATGTCAAGTCAATTCAAGGAGTCACATGTCATATATGTAATTCAAATGAACATGTTACATAAGTTTTCCCAATCTTACCAGCCCTACATGAATGTCTCCATGACCAAGTCAGTTCCATAAATACCTTTAAGTGACCAAATCCAAACCTATACTCCCAAACCTACAATTCTGGTTGGAGAAACCATCTAAACTTCAATTGGAGGAATGATAACCAAGCACAACCATCGCAACAACCTCCCAGATACAGTAGAACAAAATTCCTAGAATTATGCACCATATGTCCCACCACCTAGGAAAACCCTTGAGGATACCTTGCATGCATTCATTGAGAAACATGAAGTCACCAATAACCAAAATGTGTAAACATTGATTGATCTGAAAGATGTTTTCTCCAAAATCATATATGCATTAAACATTAATGAGAAAGGAAAATTTTCAGCAACAACCACAGCCAAACCTCAAAGGGTCATCAAAACCCTCACGAGGGTAGTTCTGGTAGTCAACACATAAACCAAGTCAACTCTGCTATAACTCTTCACAGTGGTAAGGTCATCCACAAACCTATTTTTGAACCTCGCTAAACTGAAAATAAATCAAATTCAGAGGGTAAGGAAATGGTTGATAAACCATTACCTATTGTTGATGATAATAATTTTTCTCATGCACCTCCATTTCCTCAAGCATTAAAAATAAAGAAATTGAACCATTCCCCAGAGATATATGAAATATTCAAACAGGTAAAGGTCAATATTCATTTATTAGATGCCATCCAACAAATACCATCTTATGCCAAATTTATAAAAGACTTGTGCACCGTTAAAAGAAAGCATCAGGTAAGAAAGAAAGCTTTTCTAGTTGAACAGGTAAGTTCCATTCTCTCAACCAATAATGCATTAAAATACAAATACCCTGGGTGTCCAACTATTTCATGTATTATTGGAAATCAAAAAATTGAACATGCTTTGCTTGATCTTGGAGCCAGTGTTAATTTGCTTCCATTTTCGATTTACCAGCAACTTAATAATGGTGAGTTAAAACCAACCTCATCTACTCTTTTACTTGCCGATAGATCAGTCAATGTACCAAAAGAAATTATGGAAGACATGTTATTACAAGTTGATAAATTCATATATTCTATTGATTTTATTATCTTGGAAACACAACTTGTAGCAGACAGTTATATGCCAATTCCTGTAATACTTGATCGCTCATTTTTAGCAATAACTAATGCTTTAATTAATTGCATGAATGGAATCATGAATTTATCTTTTGGCAATATGATGTTGGAGCTAAATATTTTTAACATGTGCAAACAACCATATGATGAGGATAGTGAGAACGAAATCATGGAATTAATTGAACCAATTTTGGAGGAACATATTTAGGGGAGTTTATATAATCTCATGGAAATTTATACTGCTAATTTTCTTGAATCAAGTACGTAATTAGAACCAGATATTCCTAATAATATTTTACTTGATTCTACACAGGTACTGGAAGATGATGGGAAAAATAAAATTTGGAGGAACTAGGAACACTGGAAGAAGAAAAAGATGATGAAGCACCCAAATTGGAATTAAAGACTTTGCTAGAAGGATTGAAGTATGTATTTCTTAGATATGAACAAACTTACCCCGTGGTAATTTCTGCTTCACTAACAAGCAATCAAGAAGGTAAGTTGCTAAATGTGTTGAAATAATATAAACTAGCAATTGGGTGGACTTTAAAAGAAATAAAAGGCATTAATACATTGATCTGCACACATATAATACATTTAGAAGATAATGCTAGGACATATTGTCAACCCCAAAGAAGATTAAGCCATCAGATGAAAGAAGTGGTAAAAACAGAAGTCCTTAAACTCCTTGATGTAGGCATTATCTACCCTATCTCTGATAGTAAGTGGATAAGTCCTACACAAGTTGTACCTAAAACGTCTGAAATAATTGTTGTAAAAAATGATAAACAAGAATTAATTCCAACTCGAATCTCATCTAGTTAGCGTATGTGCATTGACTATAGAAAACTAAATGATGCCACTAGAAAAGATCATTTTCCTTTACCATTTCTCGACCAAATTTTGGAAAGAGAAGCAGGACATCCATACTATTGTTTTCTTGATGGTTACTCAGGTTATTATCAAATTTCCATTGCTTTAGAAGATCCGAAAAAGACCATATTCACATGTCCCTTTGGAATATTTACATTTAGTAAAATGCCTTTTGGACTTCGTAATGCACCAGCAACATTCTAACGATACATGTTAAGCATATTTAGTGACATGGTTGAACATTTTTTCTAGGTTTTTATGGATGATATAACTATTTTTGGAACTCATTTGATAATTGCTTGAATAATTTGGAAATTAATTTGAAAAGATGTGAAGAAAAATAACTTGTGTTAAACTGGGAAGAATGTCATTTCATAACTAATTCGGGAATTATTTTGGGACAGGTTATGTCATCTACAGTTATTGAGGTTGACAAGGCAAAAATAGAGGTAATCTCTAAATTGCCAACACCAAAAACAGTAAGGGAAATCCGTTCTTTCTTAGGACATGCAGGATTTTATAGGTGGTTCATAAAAAACTTCAGTACCATATCCAGACCCTTATGTAACCTCATATTAAAAGATAGACCATTTGAATGGACAAATCAATGTCAATCGAAAAGCTTATCACTCTTTTAACTTCTGCTCTTATCATACAATCCTATGATTGGTCTTTACCTTTTGAGTTAATGTGCGATGCCAGTAAATATATAGTTGGTGCAATGTTAGGACAGAGAAAGGAAGGTAAGCCGCATGTAATATATTATGCAAGTAGAACTTTAAACAGTGTACAAATGAATTACATTACCACGAAAAAAGAACTACTTACTGTAATATTTGCATTGGATAAATTTCGATAATATTTAATTGGTTCTTAAACCATGTTTATTCTGATCATGATGTTGTTAGATATTTGATGTCTAAACATGATGCAAAGCCAAGATTACTATGGTGGATTTTGTTACTTCGAGAATTCAATATCACAATCAAGGGTAATAAATGAGCAGAGAATGTAGTTGCAGATCATTTATCAAGACTCATAAATGAGTCATCAATTGACACAACTCCTATCAATGACTCTTTTCCTGATGAATTTTTATTTTCTGTAAATACAATACCTTGGTATGATAATATTATCAATTTTCTTGCAACATGAAAAATACCTCTAGATTGGAGCCATCAAGACAATAAGATATTTTTGACCGAAATCAAAAGATTTTACTGGGAGGATCCATATCTGTTCAAGTATTACCCTGATCATATTTTCCGACGATGCATATCGGACAGTGCGATAAGTGGTGTTATTCAGTTTTGTCATTCAAAAGCATGTGGAGGTCATTTCTCATCTAAGAAAACCGCTGCAAAAATGTTACTGTGTGGATTTTATTGGCCCACCATTTTTAAAGATACCCATGCCTTTTGCAAAACTTGTGAAAATTATCAAAAGTTGGAATCCATTTCAAAAATAAACATGATGTCTTTAAATCCCATCATTGTCATTGAAATCTTTGATGGTTAGGGGATAGATTTCATGGGTCCATTTCCACCGTCATTTGGATTTTTATATATTTTAGTTGCAGTCGATTATGTCTCAAAATGGGTTGAGGTGATTCCTTGTTGAAACAATGATCACAAAACTGTGATTAAATTTTTAAAAGAAAATATTTTAAGTCGATTTGGAATCCCTCGGGCCATTATAAGTGATGGAGGTAACCACTTTTATAATAGGCCTTTTGAGTCATTAATGAAAAAGTATGGAGTTACAGATAAATTTTCTACCTCTTATCACCCTCAGACAAATGGTCAAGTTGAACTACAAATAGGAAAATCAAACAAATTTTGGAAAAAACTGTCAACCCAAATCGCAAAGATTGGTCTCTTCGACTGACTGATGCACTTTGGACATACCGAACAGCTTTCAAAATATCTTTGAGAATGTCTCCATATCGTCTAGTTTATGGAAAACCTTGTCATTTGCCTGTAGTACTTGAGCATAAGGCATATTGGTCTATTAAAACATTCAATTCAGGCCTTAAAAATGCCAATCATAAATGTAAATTGTAATTAAATGAACTTAAAGAGTTAAAGAATGGTTCATATGAGAATGCGAAAATTCTTAAAGCTAAAACTAAGGTCTTTCATGATAGTCGAATTTCATGAAAAATATTTGAAATTTGTCAAAACGTTTTGCTTTATAATTCTCATCTTCATTTATTTCCTAGAAAATTGAAATCCAAATGGAGTGGCCCATTTATTGTGAATCACGTTTATCCATATGGGGCTATTGACATTGAGAATCATATGGATGGTGATGTATTTAAAATGAATGGACAACGTCTGAAACCATTTTTGGAGTGTTTAAATTTTCAAGAATCTATTTTCCTTTCAAACCCAGTGTACTATGATTGATGTATTTTCTTTTCTTTTCTTTTGTATTTGTCAAATTTCCATTTTTCTTGAGTTTTGCAGCATTTTTTTTTATCTTTTTCCTTTTTGTCTAAATCTTGCACCCCGGTTAAACAACGGATAACAGCACTCTGTGACTTTAAGTCAGTTCCTTCAGTTTCCTAAAAATACTGATACCTTATAAGCAAGGCATTGAAGAAACTCTCGCAAAACTCCACAATCATTTTCTTTCTCTCCCCCAAAATACTCTGATGAAAATTTACAAAATACACGCCGAAAGAATGAGGCTTTATATGATCCATGGTATTCATAGTGATATTCATTAGGTAATTGAAGTAAGGGTTCGCTTGGCAGGTAGTCATCTGACTATTTCATTTCTTACATGCCAGGTTTAAGAAAAATCACATATGCTAAAAAAAGAAGAGCTAAACAATTAGGTATTTATTAAAAATGTGCACGCTGGTGTACAACACTCGTTGTCGTTATTTAGGAATGGTATCTAACAATCGCGAAGATAAAATTCAATTCATTAGAGATGACTTGAGTAAGAAGTCTTTAGATGATATATCATTGACTCTTGAGACGCATCCTAGTGGACATGTTCATCGAGTAATTCACAATTTGCATGCACAATTTCAAAAAGAAAGACAACAGTACAGTACAGTCTCAGGAATCTGATTTTAAAAGATCATGTTTACCAATTTATAAGAAAATTGGATGAGAAGTATATCTCTGACCCGTAGAGGGCGTCCAAACCGTCACTGTACGTAAAACCAGAGGAAGATGTAAGCCGCAATCACAACTATCAGTATATATTTTTCAATTTATTACTTTGATTTCCTTTAATTTAAATTACTGTTTTAATTTACTGTTTTGATTTCCTTTACTTTTGCCGACAATATCAAAACTTTTTGAATTTCACGATCTATTTTATTGTTCATCGGACAATTATCATTTTGCTGGTACTAGTGCATTTATTACTCACCATTTTTCAGGAACTATAAATTCAGCTCGTCATTTCTCTCTTCGACACATTTAGATAAGAGATATAGCAAAAATGGAGAAAACTTCAAGACGACGAGTCATTAATATCTGTGTCTTTTGTGGAACTAGCTCTTAAGCTAAATCAGAATTTGTAGAGGCTGTAAAAGAATTGGGTAGAGTTATGGCGAAAAGAAACATGCACTTAATATATGGCGGTGGCAATCTTGGATTGATAGGATGTGTTTCAAAGGCCATGCAAGAATGTGGCAATCAGGTTTTGGGGATCATTCCAAAACCTTTGGCAGACGAAAACCTCATCGGAAAATCAAATGGAGAATAATACAGTGTCTCAGGTATGTCTGAAAGACTTATTGAAATGATCAATCATGCTGACGCTTTTATTGTTTTACCAGGTGGACTGGGCACATTGAAAGAAATATTCACAGTTGCATTATGGACGAACATGAACATTCACCAAAAACCTATTGGACTACTTAATGTTGATCATTTTTTCGATTTTCTTTTTGTATTTCTTGAGGATGCTAAAAGAAATAGGTTCATTTCAAAATAGGTAAAAGATATCGTCCTAACTGTAAGAAAAACTGATGAATTAATTGACCAACTATTAGCTTATGAACCAAAAATCGACCCCATTCTTTCCAAGTTAAATTGATCTAGTAACGATCGTGGCAAGAAGCGTAGAGTGGACTTGAATCTTAATCTGTCATTTTTAAAAAAAAAATAGTCGTAGATTCAATTATCAATTCCACACTAACCAAGTGATCTCTTCTAAACTCTACTTCTTCTTATTCAGACATCGGGGATAATGTCTCAATTTGATTGGGGGGGAGAGAATAATTGACTATATATTTTTCGTTTTTATGTTTCATTGTTGTCTTTTTCTTTAAAAAAATACACACAAAGTAACAATAAATTTTTGACTAACCAAGTGAAATTGTTGTTCGCAAATGGCAGTGTAAGGAGTTTTCACTCCTAAGATGTATCTCAATTTAATTCGTAACAAGTTATTTTTGTTTCTTTCCTTTTGAATCATTTAAATTTTTGAATTCTCCATAATATTGATTAAATTTGATCTTCATATGCTCATTTGACTGGTATTATCAACATACACGGTAACATATGAACATCGGTTGTAAGTGAAAATTTTATAATATTCAGTTCTCTAGTTTGTTGGATATAGCACCTAAGGTAGTGGAATTTGTGTTTTTATTCAAAAAAATAATAATAATAATAACCATGCTTTTACTTAGTAACCGAACATCTTACCTCAGCAAGCAATGATTTCTTGCGTAAAATGGTAGAGCTTGAGTTAATTAAAAAATGATAATAATTAAGTTTTTACTTAGTAACCGGACATTTTACCTCAGTAAGCAGTGATTGTTCGCGTAAAACGATAGAGCTTTAGTTTATTAAAAATAATTGTGTGAATAAGTTCGATTTCATAGCCTCTCTAACCCGAGCAATTAAGTTCGTATGGGTGTTTTAACACTTTGTGCCCTAAGGCCAACTGGTCTGAGAGTCACTGACCCAAAACTCGTTACATGGGTTAAAGAGAAAGCCTAAGGAAATCAAACACTTCTTCTTTTTAACATCTGAGATCCGAACAATTAACTCTGTAGGGGTGTCTTAACACCTAATGCCCTAAAGCCAACTGGTCTGGGAGTCACTGGCCCAAAGCTTGTTACAAGGATTGAAGATGTATTATTATTATTTAAAAAAAAAAAAAACTATTTTTGTGTTTATAAATAAATTTTCATTGCCAAAAAGGTGTGAATTCTGATATAACTCTAGGAAAAAAATATTATTCTCTTTTCAACAAGACCTGTGAATATTGTGGGCACAATGAATTGATTGATACCTTGTTTTATGAGTGTATAGAAAAATGATAAAAAAAAGTAAAGGATAATTTACTTATTTGATCATTTAGAAAGAAAAAAAAAAGTGCACATTTCTGAAAAGAAAAATTAATTATTTTACACTTGTAGTTTCATTAATCCTCTTAATTTAGCATATTTATAAAATAATAATTAAATTTATGTTATATATATTTTTATTATGATTTTTATTTTTAATGAAGGTGCAATAATACTTTGGATACATAACTAGAAAAATGGAGATGACATTTGGATTTTGGAGGCCAAAAACTTAAAAGGGCGTTCTAACAATGTACAATTTCAAAAATTCTGGTCCTGTGCAATTTTCGTAATTTAGCCATAACCTTTTACTCTGATATCGAATTGAAGTTTCAGATGAAATAAGACTTAAATATCTATTATTTTACTGTTGACAATATTTTCTAGTTCTGAAGTTTTAAGGCCAAAACTGATGAAAAAGCTAAAGTATATTTTATGTAAAAGTAATTTTAAATTTTCAAAAAAAAAAATGGAAAATGACAACCCACCGAAAGGTTGGCATCATTTTTCATTTGCTCTTCAAAGTCATACAACTTTATAAAAGTTGTATGACTTTAAACAATTAATAATAATAATAATAATTTAAGCTTTGAGAGAGGTGCCAGACACCTCTATAAATTGAAGTGCTCGACACCTCATTTTACTCAGCTAGGATTTCATAGTTTTCTCTGAAAATTTGTGGAGTTCTATCTATTGTGTGTTTTTTTTTTTTTTTTTTTTTTTTGTTTTCTTGTAATTTCCTTTCTTTCAATAATAAAATTATGTGTGTTTTTATTAAAATTATTAGTAGCTAATTTTGTCATGCTGAGGTAAAGGGTGAAGCTTTTAATTTGAAAATATAGATTAATCTCACTTATATTATAATATATAAATTATAATCTAATAATTAATATTTAATTTAAATCTAGATTAATTATTGACAAACTTTATTACTGCCTATATAGCTGATTACTTATTAGGCATAATTGAGTACCTAATTGGACTTATTATAGACAAATGCTATCACCGCCTTTATGGCTGGTTTTCTTTGTTTTGGCATAATTAATTCCTAAAATAAATTAATTGGGTAATAATGGAAATTTATATATTATAAAAAGTGAGATTTCTAAATTTGAATTATTAAAAGTGGATCTCCTAGCCCCAACATTTTATTGTTGCAGTTTAATTTAAAATTTCCAATCACTTCAAACAATTCACTCATTTTATTTTCACTCAAATTATTATTTTGTTTCTCTAAATCTATTCCCTCTGGATCGACCCCGGAATTACCGGGTTATTTTATTAGTTCGACACTCTTATACTTGGATGTAAATAACCACTTTGTGAGTGTGTCATATAATATGAGTGGAAACATGTCCCCAAATATCAGAGTGAACAATATTAAAAAGAGAGCAGAAATGGAATTGCTATGGTTAAAAGATAGAGCATGTTGTTTAACTAATTCACATGATACACAGTCAAATTATTTATTGGAAATATTATCTTAGTGACCATGAGACTCCGACGAGCATAGATGACTAAGAGAAGTATATCCCAACTGAGAATGTCAAAGAGTGAAATAGAGGATTAGGGAGGTGGGGGTTGCAGATTGAGGTGAGGAAGGATTTTTAGGGATATGAAGATTTGTGATCTCAAATAGACGTCCAACTTTACGATCTACCCTGTGTCTAGCCTGTGTGCGAATCCTGCACATAACAACCAGAGGCAGTAAATAAAACATTAAGAGCAAGGTCACATAGTTGACCAACAGTTAAGAAGTTCAATGTAAGTTTAGGAATGAGAAAAACGTGGTTTAGATGACTAGGTTTCATAAAAGAACCATCAACGATAAATATTTGGTACATGTAATACCCTATCAGAGGCAATGTGCTACCGGCAGAAGGCAAGATTAACGTATCTCCATAAGCCTTTAAATTTACATAAAATCGGACATGATGTACCCTAAAACTGGACAACCTGGATCGCAATCGAGCATCAAAACGAAACCTAAAAGAAAACATCAAACATTCAAAAGACCTCAAGTTCACACAAAGCATATCAAAATCATAATCAACACTTAAGGGCTTCGTACATACAACTTCAATCAACACTCAAGGGCTCCGTGCCCACAACATCATATACAAACCAAAACTTTTACTTAATAAATACATAACAACATACCCAACACGACGATTAACATAATAATCATATATCATAAACCTCTAAGACTTTCTCCGATGACACTTGCGAGGGTGATTGCCGTTTTGGTGATCCGCGTCTCGAACATGACTTCCAAAGCTATCGTGGTTGACCAATTTGGAAGCCAACCTACAAAACTAGTAATCTGGTTTGGTGTGAGTTATAAAACTCAGTAAGTAATCATGCTAGTATTAAAAACAGAACATACAAGTCAAACATATCATAAACTTTTCAGAATAACTAAATTGTTACGAGTTCAGAGTTACCAACTTTTTATTGATCTTTATTCTTTATGTATGTCAAATCCTCATATATACATATTTACATGTTGTCAATCTAATGGCCAGACATTCAAAGTACACAAAATATATATTCGTATCATAGAGTACGTCATATAACATCAAAACCATTTCAATCACATGAAGCATGAAATCACATATTTATATTTTATCACGAGTAAACATCTTTGAAATATCATCAAATCGTTAAATCAAACAAACTTTCTTCTATTCGGTTACAAACTATCTTCAATACCAAAATAAACTTACTTCAATACCAAAATAAACTTTCTTCAATTCTGATGGCTTATAATAACTTAACATGTGTGATTCATATATATTCATATATATCATAACTCAATTCTCTTTTATTCATGCCAATATATTTTTAGAATTCTTACACATATACGTACATACGATAACAACTTAGAAAACACACTCTACAACATCTTATACTTATACCGATTTTCAAATCATTCATTCATTCCACATAAACATACACAGTTCATATATAACACGGAATCTATCATACACACACACACACACTCAAACATACATACAATCATCGAGCAACCGACAATGAAACATACATAACCGTTAGTACATAAGAGAACACATAACTCAAACAACACTACATATGTGTTGGCTTATACAACTCATTACCAATTTAATAACAGGTATGAGATGAATGTCATCTGAACGGATCCCTGACCAGCTCGACTACTACATCACGAGAACATAAACCAATTAAACATACACACATGCACACATATCACGTAACACAAACTCATCGCATGATTTCTCATACACAAGAACATACATGACAAAACATCTGAATCTTCATCTAAATACTCATTTACATACATATATTTGAAACATATGAATATACATTACTATGAACTCAAATGTTAAATCCTTAACCGTCCTCATATCTTTCAATACCGCTCAAACACCCTTAGTTTCAGATTTTCCATGTAGTAACCTCTGATATATAAACTTATCAATTATACTTATCCATTCATGAAGAACTTAGCTTATACTAATTTCTCATCATAATTATCCAATCCAACCTTTATATCGACAATTGCATGTTCGAGTCAATAACCAACTGATCCATAAAAAGGCACACATACATATGCTAATACAAACTTTGAAGTCATAACTTATTCCATTTACCCATCTTTTATACCCAAATCATACATATCATATCATCTCATACATATACAAATATGTTTTCATATACTTATACATATGCTTATACATATAAGTATCAGTACAAGTTCACACACTTACGTTCATAACACATGCATATAAACATTGAGTTCACCAAATATTTCACTTCATATCATAACAATAACAATCCATACCTGCAATGGTCAATTCACTTAACTAATCATAGTCTTGAACTCCGTTCTCAAACTACCTATTAACTATCCTCATTTTATCCTAAATAATTCAATAACCTCTATATACAATTAAACACAAATCAAAATTCAAGCTCACATCGCATTGGTTACTTATCTGGCTTCACGAGCACTCCAAGTTCTAGTCAAATTTGTCAAAATAAAATCATGAAATGCCGTCAGAATCGCAACTTTATAAAATTCTTAACTTTACTAAGATAAAATTCTCGATCTTTCCGGGACAATCGAATCAAGTCCGATTTTAATGTTTTCAGTTCTAATAATCTTAAAACATCATTAAAAAGTAATCCAAGTCATCAGTTAACTTAGATTCTCGGTTTACGTGTTTTTAGAAAATCTTCTGAAAAAGTTTCCGCAAACGGTACGAAGGGGTCCCGAACCCTCCGAACCTGCCCAGATTTATCTAAACATTATCGTACCATCATATATATATATATATATTATATCTTTCATTACGATAAAAAACACATCAATACACGGTAAACCCACTTTAATCGAAAACTTACTTAATCTATCGGATCGATCCAACTTATTCCGTTTTCACTCGGATTCTACCAAATATATATATTCAATATACTCATACCCAAACAATTCAATTTATATCAATACGCTACTCTATGAAGCTACTAGGTACATTCGAACATTTAGAGATAAACTTGAAAATTGTGAGTTTTTACCGGGAAAACTTGCCGAGATTTTTAGGGCATATACAGAATCCAAACGATCTCATGAATGAATTGGAATTGATGAAATTCCGATCGGAGTTACTATTCATTCATGGGTCACTATTCACCAAAGCATCCATCCTCGTTTCGTGTGCCATCGTGCACGAAATGGAAAATCCGTCACCGCCAATTTGTAGTACTCTCCGAGAGCATCGATTTGGTGGGTGGCTCGGGTCGTGAAATGAAGCGACGAGCCGAGATGAGGATACCCATAACTCGCTCATCTATCTCTCTTCTACTGCCATTCGTCGGAGTTCTGGGCTTTCGTCGGCCACCTCATGACAGAAGGGTGGCCGGTGCACCCCTTTGTCCGGCCGCGCCGGCTAGCGATGGCTGGCAGGTCACCTGCGCAACAAGGGCGACGTAAATCATGTTTTAGTGGTAGAATGTCAGATGGATAAGTTAGGGAAATAATGCCATTTTCGTGATTTCTGGAAACTATGGGATATTTATAGAAAAATTTCTAAAAATTACATTATGACCCTTGTGAAATTATAGTTAGGTCCCTGCCAAGGGGCTTTCTCAAATATTCATATTTTTGAAGCCCATTTGATGTAAATTTTGTAAAGTGTTCAACATGAAAGTTGTTCGTCTCGGAAAAAGAGTCTAATGGTTCAATAATCAGCTCAATCAGATTTTGTTTGCTATTTTTATAGCCGAAATAAGAAACTTTTATGCGTATAACGATATAAACAGTAATCGCGTAATCGATTCTCGAAACCACGCGTTTTCCAACAAGATGAAGCTTCATTTTAAGACGCTCCGATCTATTTTCCAACACATAATCTCTTATTTTCAAATAGTATCATGTTCCAAATCCTTAACTTTAATTCAAAAATATTCCCGCACTGTTCCGAAAAACTCAGATATTACAATAAAGTATAAGGTATAGATTTTGAAAAAAAAAATATGAGAGTCTGCAATCATGTGATGGCAACATACAGAATCAAAAAGACAAGTGGATCTACCTAATGTTGTAAAGAAAGAAGAAATGTTACTAATTTGAGAGACAATTGAGTGGAAGAGAGAAGATAAATCAATAATAGGAGAGGCATGGGCTATATGATAGCACCCTGATGATTAGTAGAAATAGTAGTAGAAATTGGTTGGCGACTTTTAAAAGAAGTACTTTGAAATTATGTCTCATTAAATGGATAAACTTTGTCAAAATTTCCAGTCCCAATCTTATGACAAACTTTGCAACTTTTGTGAAACATCCCATTCTCTAAGATGCTATCGGCAGGGAATAGGCCACCCTATCCCCCCTTAGCCTATGAATTTCTAACTCTGATCAACTCTACTAATCTCATCTTAAACATGATCTCATACTTGGGACCATATCCCAACTCAACAACACAGGATCCACTTTAATATTCATAACTATATACTCAAAATACAATAGCTTTACAACCATGTTATGGACACTTTAACATATAAGACATGCAATCTTGACTGTACTATTTTCTGATACAACACTTCACTTTGACTGATAATATTTCTGACTTGACCTGGTGGACTCAACACCCTAGTGACTGCCATCAGTATCCATCCCCTCGAGCTCGTCCTTCGGGTAGCCTACAAAATAAAGAAACGGGGAGTGGGGGGTTAGATCGTTTAAACAATCTAGTGAGTGGACAATTCAAAACATGAACTGAATTACTTTTCGAAAATTATTTTACTCTAAAACAAAAATCATCTGAAGGAAATCATTTTTTCAGAAATTATTTTTTTTTCTAAAAACAACTCTCTTTTTGGAAAACTGCTTTTTGTCTGTAAATCTCTGAGATTCTCGTAAAATAGTTTCTCTTGAAAACTCTTTTCTGAAAATCATGTTTCTAAGTATTTATAGAAAACCTAACGCATGAGGGCGTTACGTATTATCGTCCTCCCATAAGCCTAAACTAGTGGTCTTGGGGCGTTATGTATTGTCGTCCCCCAAGCAACTAAACTGGAGCCAGGTGTGCAAATCAATTTCATTGGGGCATTACGTATTGCCGTCCCCCAATGCATACCATTGTCATGTCCCTGAATCTAGGGTCTAGAGGCGTTACATATTACCATTCCCATAGTCCTGCTCTACATATGCACATGTTACATCCGTCAATTCCAATATATGTACCAAGTTACAACTGAGGTTGGTTTTTCCCTCATGCCTCTAAAAAATCACAAAACCATGCTTTATAAATCATCACCTTTAAAAATATTGTTCAAAATATTTTTTTATTCATAAAACATATGTGATAAACTTGGCTAATGCCCTAAGTGCGGGGAAGTAAGTTTCAATTCAAAACAAAAGTAAATACAACTTGAGGAAACGATCCACTCACAGATTTGGAATCTGGCTGGTATTTCCTCTCTTCATTGAACAGAATTGTGATTTCTGTCGATAATCTATAATCAATAGACTTGGTCAGCACATAAGTCGTAAATTATGTTTCAGAATTTTGTTAAGCTTCTCAATTCAACTAACTGTTATCTTTACATGATGTATCATGCTTGTGACATGGTGTATTGTATATACATGTGCCAATACGAGACCCTAAGGGTGGTATCTAACATCCTAAGTTGAAACTAAAATGATATGGAACTATTTCTGTCTCGCGTCGTGACGCCCACTTAAGTAGACCTAGGTAGAAAGCATGTTCTATTTTGAGTCGCGACGTCAGAATTCATGGGT
This sequence comes from Zanthoxylum bungeanum, assembly GCA_019454045.1. Lineage (NCBI taxonomy): Eukaryota > Viridiplantae > Streptophyta > Magnoliopsida > Sapindales > Rutaceae > Zanthoxylum > Zanthoxylum bungeanum. The sequence goes on along the minus strand of SKCR01010914.1, from coordinate 69,730 downwards.
TGTGACACCTACCTGATCAGACCCAGGCAGAGCCTCTGCTTGTTTCGTGTCGCGATTCTAAGTGCTTGCGTTGCGACTACCACTCAAATAGAATCAAGGCAGAGTTCTACTGTTTTCTACACGTCACGACTTTGGGGGTCGAGCGTCGCGCCGCTAGCCCAATTTCAGGGCCTATCTGCAACTCTTCCAATAACAATGCTCAATGCAATCCCCACCATCGCACTAAAAAATTTACATAGACAATTCTCTAAACTACATAGACAATTCTCTAAACTTCAATATCTTTAGAACATCATTCATCACAAGATATAATTCCCAACACATCTATATACAATTTGGCCAAGGGCTTTAATTTGAAATCTTTGAGCTATCAATTCCCAAATGATTTAAACTCATGTCAATATATCACCAAATACATAAACCATAATTATTCATTATCAAAACATCAAACTCAGCCCCCCATTACATGCATAATTCGACCCTTATGCCCATTTTTATCTTGACCTTATTTCAACCAACACTTGAGTATAATCTACTCTAACAATCATCATAAACATACATTGATGCTTAGATACTTGCTCAACCTTCTCAATTAAAAAATCCCCAATTCTTAGGGGCACTAAGTACTAAAATGCAAGTGATGAATGGATGTTCATTTCCAAAATAAGAAGAATAAAGAAGAAAATGAGACTTACTTGATCAATACTAGCTTAAGGATCCATCACCATTCCTAAAAAATTTCATAAGAAATAAAGAATGTGGGAGAGCACCATTCCTTCCCAAACTCATGTTTTTAATCTCCTAAAAGAGATAGGTGAATAACGTTCCCAAACTCTCGATTTTTGACTTATTTTTTATTCAAATTTGGAAAAATATTCAACGCAAAAGTTGTAGGTCTCAGTCTTAGTTTCGGACGATATAAAGTTCATGAAAATCAAAGATTGTATGAAGATGTTATGACCCAGATACCAAAGGTTGTTCGGAATAGAACATAAGCTAAATTCTGCATCGAAACTGCAAGGAAATATCGAATACCTAAAAATTAATTTCGTGAGCACGTATATGGTTGAACATGATTAATATCATGTATCCTACTTTCCATAATGTAATAGTCATTGAGATTATCGGGTGTTATAAATTCCCCCCTTAAATAGGATTCGTCCTCGAATCCCCTCTGGTGTTGAACTTCGTAGGTCCGCCTTGGATTGAGGACATTTGTGTCTCTTCTTATATTGCTTAACTTCTTTTACGATTTTCTGTTCAAGAATTTAATACTAAGACTTCTAGGATTCTATAGTTCTGGTACACTCTATACAATCCTTAAAGCTGAAAGCTTGGCCTTTGGAAGTCCGTGTCAATCTTTTATGGTCTGAACTTAAGTTCTTCTCGAACTGGTGTCCAAATGAATCATCCATTTTTTTGTCTGACACTTTATGTCTGTATTTTACTTTATCTCATACTTTTCTTTAAAGATTTAGTACTTCCCAAGATTTCCTAGACGGTCACTCATCTTATTATTTCTTCCTCTCAAGCACACTTAACTTGTATGGTCCTGACCGAATTTGATGCACTTGTGCTAATATGGTCTTATCCATAATTATTCCAATTGAATCATTAATCCTCATATCCTAGTTTCACTCTTGTTTGCAACCTATTATATCTATAACCATGATAATATTATGATGTGATCCAGAATGAGCTCTATTTGTTGGGCCAAGTTAACTTGAAAGTTGTGGCTGATTGCGTGGCTTGGTCAGATTGGTGTATTTGGGCATTTTTGGTGGATTTGGAAGATTCCTTGGGTTTCAGAGTTTGGTCCATGCATGAGACTTTATATGAAGGCTTTATTATGTCTAAGGTAAGAATGTAATGGGTTTTGGATGTGAATAGGTTGCCTTGATTGATTTCGGGCTTATTTTCCGAATGGTGCATTAGTAGTGGCGAGATTTGTACGGTCTTCATATTTTGGATATAACTTTCTCATCCAATGTCCGATTTTAGTGATTCAAGTTGCATTGGAAGTAGGACACATGGATCTACAACTTTATAGTTTACATCAAAGTCCAATACAGAACCCTTCTTGGTCACAATACAGAAGCAAGTTATCCATACAACCGTTATGTTTCATATTTTTAAGGTTATGTGATGTTTAAGTGCTGGGCTGAACTTGAATGAAATTAGAAAGCCCATTCACGAAATTTTAAAGTATTTTATGTGTTATTGGGTTTATTTTACTAGGGTTTTATTATATTTGGGGTAGAATTAGGGTCAACCACCTATTTAAAGGGGCATTATTCATTGTACTTCATAATTAATTAAGAATATATTTTTTTACAAAAAAAAGTGACTTTTGTCATCTTGAGGGAGTGGATTCTTCCTTGTATCTACAGAAAAAAAAGCTTATCGACATGTGGCAAGCGTTGTGGCGCTGTATCGCCGATCAAGATTCTTCAAAGAAAAAAGAAAGGTTCTTAATGGAAAGGTTCCTTAAGGGTTAGAATTGATCTTGGAAGGATTTTGTTCTTAAAAAAAATCAAGATACGGGGTTCTTGGGGCTTAGAACACGTGGAGGGGTTTGCTTGGCTTCTTTCAGGCAGGTTTTTATCATATTAATTCTTAAATATCACTTGGGGCTTTTGTTACCCTTCTTGCTTAATGCATCACTATTGTATTTTATACTACAGCCCATGACCTTCGTTTTCCCCATCTTTAAGTATACCTCGAGTTCTTCACTTCCTTTTTATAATATAGCTCCTTTAATAACCTGATTAAATATATCTTCAATTTCTTCTTAGCTGATGCTTTTATGTCTTTAGAGATACTTATGTTTCCTACAGTTAGGTTTCTTCATATTCTATTATAGCTATGGAATAAATATATACAAGGATAATCCTTGTCGCTAGTAAGAATGATCGTACTTGATACATTTCCAGTTTCACATGCTCGACCTGATCTTGTCATTTATTTTCTTAACTTAACTGCTTAATTCTCTCTATTTCCTCCTTACTAAGTTTCAACTGTTTATCGGCTTCGCCCTTCAAGTTCCCTTAACTCTTCTCATTTGTGTGGCTTATGACTTCTTAGATCCTGGTCATATTGCTCATATATTTTTAAATTACTGTTATATTCAGGATACAAGGTACCTATATTAGGCTTAAGTGTATATATACTTGTGTTTAAACTGTTGTTGGATAATATGACCCATAGCGTCACTATTTGTACAGATCATGGTGTTGTTGTACAAATTAACTATGTGACAAGGAAATTGCACTCTCATCATTTGTGATTAGATCACCATAGATGTATAAATGAAGAGAGGTCCATATGATTAGTTCCTGGATTGAGATGATATGAGACAGTATCAATCCCCGAAGGATTAATCATTAAATATCCCTAGCCGAAGTATTATCGAGACTGGACATCGATAATGCAGAATAGGCTAGTATTGCACTTGTGCGCGTTTGTGAGGGCACAACGGCATAGTTCTCATATATATAAGTATTGGATACTTATGCAAGTGCAATAGGAGGTCGTGTTTCACCGATGGTACGGGAAACAGCTTCGCTCTGGATAGACCCCTCGGAATCCCATTGGTATTATGACTATGTGTCTATGGGAGGCCGAATCGAGGTAGGTGTGTATAGTCTTAACCTGAGACTTGCATCGCTAATACTTGCGATAATCGGTAAACTCTGGTCTTGGTGGTACAGGGCTTTAACCGGTTCTGGGTACACCGCTTCTGGGTTTATCAGGGAGTCGTAGTGTATTGGGTGTGATGTCGAGACGGAAGTGTCACTTCAGTCATATTGGAGTAGATGTCACGCAGGATATGGTACTAGTGCTCTTGAGTGTTGCGCAACCAATCGGGATATTGTGACCAGGTCATGTATATCCGATTATAGAGACTATGTTACCAGACATCCGATATGTGTTTCGGACGGGGCAGACACTTATCCAGCCCCAGCCCTAGCACGTGATTATCCGATACTGGGCCGATATACACAATACTACGGTATACTACGCTTGATACAGATCTATATATTCCTGTAAGAATGTTTCTGGAGAATTGGGTAGGCATGGCGTTTTGCTAGAAGCTAACCTTGTCTTGTAAATCGGTATAAACGTAGTACGAGGTACTTACGTGTTCGGATAGTCCGACGACCGTATTTACTGCCAACATATCCGGAGATCTCATGGGTCGGTTCCCGAAGATTCACCGATGACGTATTACTCGCACTTAGATTAATCTGGGATTAATTAGAAGAGAGAGATAGAATTAATCTGGGATTAATTCGATGAGAGAGAAAATTAATCTGGGATTAATTGCGGAGATATTTTATCTGGGATAAAATATTAATTAAAGAGAGAGAACGATTAATTTGGAATTAATCGATAAATTAATATATTTGATATATTAATCGAAATTGGATTTCGACGCGGAATTAAAATTAGATTTTAATTCGGGCGAACGAATTAATTTAGAATTAATTCGTTAGCGACGTGAATAGTGAATTCGCTAGGCGTAATCACTTAATTACGACGCGACGGAAAATTCATTAATTTGGAATTAGCGAACCCGAGCCCGAGAGTGATTGCGACCGCGTTCGCATTTCGAATTCGAACGCGGCACGCAAGTCACATCAAGCGTCAAATCGTTAGTCGCGTCAATCGTCAAATCAATTGTCACTTTGAGTGATGTGATATGACATGTTGTCACTTTATTAAAGTGACATGATGTGAATATAGGGACTTGTGTATATATATATTTTATTCATTTACTTGGTAAATGGAATAAAGATATAAGTATATATAAATCATTTTCTCTCTCTTGGACTTTGTGTGGTTCACGGTTTTGGCAAAAAATTAATAGCCAATCACGTGACTCTATTTTGCTTTTGGTTGTTCACGTTTTTGGTCTTATTTTTGTGACAAGATTTGGTGACCCACTTAGTCTTTTTTTTGGTCTTCACGTTTTAGACGAAAATGGAGCCAAAACTTTCTCTCTTCTTCACGGTCTTGGACCGTTCTTCTTCTTCTTCTTGTTGTTGCGTTTTCTGCCGAAAATGGAGAAGCAAGATTTGATTTTGTTTCATAAACTTAGTGCTAGCACACTCTAGGAGTGATACAAAGGTGATAGGGAAGTGAGTTTGTGAGCATGGAATCTCAAAGCTTGGAGCTTTAATGGAGTTCATGCATGGCCGATTCTTGGAGGTTCAAGGAGGAGCAAAATCGCACAGCCCATTGCAAGAAGAAGCCATTGCCGAGCTTGGAGGGAGCTTAAAAACGCATCTTGTTCTTCATCCATCAAAACCGAATTCAATGTGAGTTGATTCCGCCACCTCCTTTGATGTGTTCATATGTGGTTTTTTATGCATGTTTGTGATCTTGTGGACATGATTGAACTCCAACAACTGTATCCCTAATGATTAACATCAACTCTAGCTATCCGATTATGTGCACTGTTCATACTCTTTTCATACTTTCCAAATTAGTGGCTAGTATAGATCTGGTTAACCATTCTTTGTACTGACCTATTTTTTTGCTTGATTTCATTCCATAATATCACACTTTCAGTTATTTCCATAATCTTATTCGGTCGGGTGTTGTCTTGGTCTTGCCAATATCTGTATACTTAGTTTCCTCTGGCCGTCTTATGTTTTACCCCAATAAATTTGTTTCAAGTCATCCTAAGCATTTTTCGTAGCGATGTGTTATGAAGGGAACAACGGCTATACTCATTATCTTCCTTCTGTTTCATATCTAATGGAATTCCAGTCTTATTTCATCACTGATATAGACATTCCTACACATTCCGTAGTTCTACTGAACTTAACCATCGATAGTATATCTTAACACTTATGTGTTGGGTTTCTAAGATTTCCCCAAGATCATATAAAGCATTGAAATCATGTGAATACTAAAGTAAGAATGGCAGAATCATACTTATAAAGAACGGATGTTGGATGCGTTGAACACACAAATTTGCTTCCTTGATGAATTCGGCCAAGCTCATTCTTTGAATTGAAATCCATGCTCCAAGCTTTGTTGTTGATTCCAAGCTCAAGGATTGGTTTCCCTATCACCTTGAATGATTCCTTGAATGTGTGCTAGCATAAAATTGAAACAAATTTTTGTCTTTGGTGAAGAGCAACTCTCGGCCAAGGAACAAAAATGGAGAGAGTCAAATTTTAGTTCAAAACCGTGAAGGAAAGAGAGAGTGTAAGACTTGTGTTTTATTTCTAAAACCAATTACTCATCAAGTCATCTCCAATATTTGGAATATGCTTTTCTAAAAAGCTAAAACAAATTTGGAGGGAAAATAACATTCAATGCTTCCAACTACTCTCATCACTCAAAAGTGACTAGAAGTCAATCACAAAAAAGGTGACTTGACTTCCATCATTAAAGTGACTGCGATGTGACTCGTGATGTGACTTGTGGGCCCCACTTAAATTCAAAATCTGAATGGGCCCGCAAACACATTCCGGGCTCGGGTTAGTTAATTCCGAATTAACGAATTTTCCGTTGCGACGTAATTAAATCAAATTTAATTAAATAATTATGCCTAGCAAAATTACTATTCACGTCGCTCGCGAATTAATTCTAAATTAATTCGTTCGCCCGAATTAAAATCCAATTTTAATTCCGCGTCGAAATCTAATTTCGTTTAATATATCAAATATATATTATTTTATCGATTAATTCCAAATTAACCGTTCTCTCTCTTTTTTCAATAGTATTTTATCCCAGATAAAATCGAATCGTACGTCATCGGTGAATCTTTGGGAAGTGACCCACGAGATCTATGGATATGTTGGCAGTAAATCCGGTCGTCAGACAATCCGAACACGTACGTACCTAGTACTACATTTTTACCGATTTACAAGACATGGTTGGCTTCTAGCAAAGCACTGTGCCTACCCAATTCTCCAGAAATATTCTTAAAGGAATATATAATCTATGTCAGACGTAGTATACGTAATATTGCTTATTGCGATCCAGTATCGGATGTCACATGCAAGGCCTGGGGCTGTAATAGTGTCTGCCCCGTAAGAAGCATATATCTGATCACAAGAAACTAGTCTATTTAATCGGATAATCATGACTTTGTCATATTATCCCGATGGTTGCAACCAATTAGAGTACTAGTTTTGTATCCCTGCGTGATCATCATCTCCATATAACTGAAGTGATACTTCCGTCTTGACATCACACCCAATACACTACGATTCTCAATAAACCCAGAAGAGGCGTACACAGAACCTGTTAAAGTCCTGGACGACCAAAACCAAAGCGTATTGATTGTCTCAAGTACTAGCGATGCAAGTCTCAGGTTAAGACCAAATACACCTACCCTGATGCGGATTCCCATAGACACATAGTCATACTACCAATGGGATTCCGCGAGGTCTATCCAGAGCGAAGCTGTTTCCGTACCATCGGTAAACACAACCTCCTATCGCACTTGCAGAAGTATCCAATACTTAAATATATGAGAACTATGATGTTACGCTTCCATAACACGCACAAGTGCAATACTAGTTTATTCCGCATTATTGATGTCCAGTCTCGATAATACTACGACTAGGGATATTTAATGATTAAACCTTTATGGATAGATATTGTCTCATATCTTATAATCCGGAACTAATCATAGGGACTTTTAACATTTATATATTTAAGTAATCAAATTACAAAATGATAAAATGCAATTTCCATTGTCACATAGTTAATTTGTACAAAAACCACAATGTCTTTTACAAATAGTGACGCTATGGGTCATAATTGTCCAACAATCTCCCATTTGGCCTATAGCCAGTCACTCAAGCATCTAACATCTGAACTATGTACATGTCACTCAAACTTTTGCTGAGGAATAGCTTTCGTCAGCGGATCTGCAATGTTGTCCTTTGATACGACCTTCTCGATCTTCACATTGCCACGATGTATGATCTCACGAATCAGATGGAAACTTCGAAGAACATGCTTGGATCGTTGATGAGACCACGGTTCTTTAGCCTGCGCTATAGCCCCGTTATTGTCACAATACAATGGAACGGGCTCACCTGCTAATGGAACTACTCCTAATCCAATTAGGAATTTACGGATCCAAACAGCCTATTTTGCTGCTTCAGCTGCAGAAATATACTCCGCTTCTGTTGTTAAATCGGCAACAGTCTCTTGCTTGGAAGATTTCCAGCTTACTGCTCCGTTATTCAAACAAAATATGTACCCGGATTGCGACTTACAGTCGTCTTTATCGGTTTGGAAACTTGCATCGGTATACCCAGTTACCTCAGTTTCTCCATCTCCATAGATTAAGAAAGCATCCTTAGTTCGTCTAAGATACTTTAGGATATTCTTAACCGCCATCCAGTGACCATCACCTGGATCGGCCTGATAGTGACTACACATGCTCAAAGCATAGGAGACATCAGGTCGCGTACATATCATGGCATACATGATCGATCCGACTGCCGAGGCGAATGGTATCTGACTCATGTTGTCTCTCTCATCTTGATTTTTAGGACACATGTCCTTAGATAGAGTAACGCCATGTGACACTGACAACAATCCCCTTTTGGACTGATCCATGTTGAATCTCTTCAACACTTTGTCAATGTACGTGCTCTGGGAGAGTCCAAGCAGCTTTCTAGATCTATCCCGGTAGATCTTTATTCCTAGAATAAAGGTTGCTTCTCCCATATCCTTCATGGAGAATTTTAATGAAAGCCAAGCTTTCACGATGTTAACATGGGAATGTCATTGCCAATAAGCAATACATCATCAACGTAAAGGACAATGAATGTCAGTGCGCTCCCACTAACCTTGTTATATACAAAAGGATCATCCTCATTTTGAACAAAATCATATTCTTTTATGATCTCATCAAAACGTTGGTTCCAAGAACGTGATGCTTGCTTCAATCCATAAATGGATCGATTTAACTTACAAACCTTGTTTGCAAGTCTTGGTACGACAAAACAATCAGGCTGTTGCATATAAACATCCTCCAAAAGGTTTCCGTTAAGGAAAGCGATTTTGACGTCCATCTGCCATATCTCGTAATCGAAATATGCAGCAATAGCAAGCATTATCCGAATGGATTTAATCATGGCAACGGGTGAAAAAGTTTCATCGTAATCGACACCATGTCGTTGACGATACCCTTTCGCTACAAGCCTAGCTTTGTACGTTTGTATGTTGCCATCCATGTCGGTCTTCCTCTTGAAGACCCATTTGCAACCAATAGGCTTTACGCCTTCTGGTGCATCAACCAGTGTCCAAACTTGGTTGGTGTACATGGAATCCATTTCGGAATTCATGGCATCTTTCCATAAACTGGATTCGATACCTTGTATCCCTTCCTCATACGTAGTCGGCTTATCTTCCTCAATAAGATTAATATCCACATGAGGTGAGATCAGAAACCCATACCTCTCAGGTTATTTTTTGACTATCTCCGACATACGCGGTCCTTGTGTATTTGAAGATTGTGGTACAGTCTCATCCATGATGGACTGTTCATGTTCCGTTAAGGATTCTGTGCCAGGAATAGTATCACTCCCATTTTCATCGAGTTCTACTTTCCACCCACTTATCACTACATTTAGGAATTCATTCTCAAGGAAACCCACATGTAAAGCAACAAATACTTTGTTCTCTTATGGGTGATAAAAGTAATATCCTTTGGTTTCCCTAGGATATCCTACAAATATGCATTTATCCGATTTTGGTTCAAGTTTGGTACCTTCCAAACGTTTGATGTATACCCAGAAACCCCAAATCTTCAGGAATGAGAAACCCGGTTTCTTTCCTATCCATATTTCATACGGAGTCTGTTGAACAGACTTTGACGGAACCTTATTCAAAATAAGTATTGCACTGTTCAATATATATCCCCAGAAGGAAATAGGTAGCTCTGTGTGACTAATCATAGACCTTACCATGTCTAACAAAGTTCGGTTTCTCCATTTGGACACACCGTTTAATTGCGGTGTTCCGGGAGGAGTCCACTGTGAAAGAATACCATATTCTTTCAAGTAATCAAGAAACTCAATGCTTAAGTATTCGCCACCACGGCCCGACCGTAATGTCTTAATACTGTTGCCGGTCTGTTTTTCTACTTCGTGTCGAAACTCTTTGAATTTCTCAAAGGTTTTCGACTGTGTCTCATAAGATACATATAACCATAACGCGATGCATCATCCGTAAAGGTTACGAAGTATTCATATCCACCTCTAGCCTGGCTAGACATGGGCCCACATACGTCACTGTGAACGAGGGCTAACAGTTCGGTGGCACGTGCACTTTTACCGCTAAAAGGTGATTTAGGCATCTTGCCTAATAAACAAGATTCTCAGACGTCATATGAATTTGGATCAAATCCGTCCAAGTACCCACTCTTCGAAAGTGTGGATATACGTGTCTTGTTTATGTGTCCCAAACTACAATGCCACATATAAGTTTCATCTTTGTTACTTACTTTAAGCCTTTTGTTTGTTACATTATATGTTTGAGATTGATTCATATTCAAAATATAAAGACCATTATTTACATCAGCAGTGCAAATTTCCATATCATTTTTATACATAAAACACCCAGTGTTTCTAAATACAAAAGTATACCCACATTGGGCTAACATAGATACAGAAATAATATTCCTAGTCAAACTAGGTACATAATAACAGTCTGTAAGTTTAAGTACATGCCCCGTGGGCAGTTCCAAAACAAAAGTGCCAACGGCCAAAATGGCCAAAAAATCACAACTTGGGCAAGACATACGATATGGAACAAATCCTTCATGATTCAAACACATCCGCGATGGATAAAGGTCTTGACTTTGGCCAACAAACCAGTGCCAATCTTGGATCTTGAGAATGAATCAATCAATGGAAGCAAAACGCTTAATATTTATTGAGGGTTTTTCACGTAAATTGGTAACCAATTTATTATCTTTGATTAGGTCTCATCATACACCCTTAAGCATGCATTCTAAAAGCATAATAAGGCGAGAAAATAAATTAATAATGATATGCGGATGGATATCTCACAGATTGTTCCTAGAACAAATCACTTCATTTCCTCTCCCCGGCTAGCACTATTCTAACTTCTACCCAATTACACAATACAATTAAAGAAACCTCATGAACATTGAGGGGAATTAGGTGAGAAGATAATTACAAAGAATCGAGAGAGATAAGGCTGGACACGCAGGTCCAATTTAATAAATTCTAAATTTACAATAATTTCCAAAATTGCCCTTTCCCTTCAATAACCATCTGATATACATTATTCATTGAACACATCCATGTATTCACACAAAACATGTTATTCAATCAATCTAATCCAATTAATTAATCTTTGAATAAAGTGATCATCCAATGTTCAAACAACGATTTGATTTGCGCGAGTCCAACTCGTTTAAGAATAAGTACTCAAAGTACGAATTCTTGAATTATATCGAACTACAATTTAAATCTAATTTAATTCGTATTCAATACTAATTCTATATTTAATTCCAAATTAAATAATTACACTTTTAATGCGCCTTTACGACTTAGATTCCAAATCTAATCTAAATGGGTCTCAAAGCCCAATTAACATCCAATGTCATTTAATTAAAGTCCAATGGGCTTTCAATTAATTACTTAAGGCATGGACTTTGGTCAATATGGGTCAAACCCAAATACCAAAGCCCAATTAATGAATCACCCTATTTGCCAAGAAACCAAATTCGGCCCATTAGGCCCAATTAAACATAAAAGGCCCATTTGTCATATTTGGACTTAATGGAATGGTTTAGTCCCAATTTGGATCCAATCCAATTGACCTAAACCAACTTGGCCCAACCAAGCCCATTAGGCCCAAATACAACATTATAAGCCCAATTCTAAATTAAGCCCAACTAATTAAATTTTAATATTCCAAATATCATGATTTAATTAATTAAAGTGTTTAACCATGATTAACTATTTAAATTAACATTTCCAAAATACTAATCTAATCAATTAATCACGCTTATTCGTCATCAATACATGTCCAACATTATTGAAATAAAAAATCATCTCATTCCATGCTTTGAAGCTCACGACATTTGTAGGGATTTTATATCTGATTCGGTTTCAATCCGATTGAATCTCAAATCAATATTTCCCATGTCTTTAAACTCATCCAATGATCAAAAGAATAAAAAATACCATGACTTTATGGGAGCATATACATTCGGCCAAGCCTAGCAAATTTGGGAAAATTAATCCAATTAATTTTTCTTCAAATTGATCATGCATAACTCCAAGTTATTAACATACAACCATTCTCAAACAAACAATTTGATTAAAACATGCTCAAATAAAAAATACCAAAATTTTAGTATATAAACCCTAATCAAATTTCATGCTCAATATGGCTCTGATACCATTGTTGGGTTTCTAAGATGTCCCCAAGATCATATAAAGCATTGAAATCATGTGAATACTAAAGTAAGAATGGCGGAATCATACTTACAAAGAATGGATGTTGGATTCAGTGAACACAAAAATTTGCTTCCATGACGAATTCGGCCAAGCTTCTTCTATGAATTGAAATCCAAGCTCCAAGCTTTGTTGTTGATTCCAAGCTCAAGGATTGGTTTCCCTATCACCTTGAATGATTCCTTGAATGTGTGCTAGCACAAAATTGAAATAATTGTTTGTCTTTTGTGAAGAGCAACTCTCGGCCAAGGGACAAAAATGGAGAGAGTCAAATTTTGGTTCAAAACCGTGAGGGAGAGAGAGAGTGTAAGACTCGTGTTTTGTTTCTAAAACCAATTACTCATCAAGTCATCTCCAATATTTGGTATATGCTTTTCTAAAAAGCTAAAGCAAATTTGGAGGGAAAATAACATTCAATGCTTCCAACTACTCATATCACTCAAAAGTGACTAGAAGTCAATCACAAAAAATGTGACTTGACTTCCATCACTAAAGTGAATGGCGATGTGACTCGTGATGTGACTTGTGGGCCCCACTTAAATTCAAAATCCGAGTGGGCCCGCAAACACATTCCGGGCTCGGGTTCGTTAATTCCGAATTAACGAATTTTCCGTTGCAATGTAATTAAATCAAATTTAATTAAATAATTATGCCTAGCAAAATTACTATTCACATCGCTCGCGAATTAATTCTAAATTAATTCGTTCGCCCGAATTAAAATCCAATTTTAATTCCGCGTCGAAATCTAATTTCGTTTGATATATCGAATATATTATTTTATCGATTAATTCCAAATTAATCGTTCTCTTTTTTTTTAAATAGTATTTTATCCCAGATAAAATCTCTCCGTAATTAATCCTAGATTAATTATGTTCGAATTGTACATCGGTGAATCTTCTGGAAGTGACCCATGAGATCTCTGGATATGTTGGCAGTAAATCCGGTCGTCGGACTATTCGAACACGTACGTACCTAGTACTACGTTTTTACCGATTTACAAGACATGGTTGGCTTCTAGCAAAGCACTGTGCCTACCCAATTCTCCAGAAATATTCTTAAAGGAATATATAATCTATGTCAAACGTAGTATACGTAGTATTGCGTATTGCGATCCAGTATCGGATGTCACATGCAAGAGCCCTGGGGCTGGAATAGTGTCTGTCCCGTATGAAGCATATATCGGATCACAAGCAACTAGTCTATTTAATCGGATAATCATGACCTTGTCATATTATCCCGATGGTTGCAACCAATTAGAGTACTAGTTCTGTATCCCTGCGTGATCATCATCTCCATATAACTGAAGTGATACTTCTGTCTTGACATCACACCCAATACACTACGATTCTCAATAAACCTAGAAAAGGCGTACACAGAACCTGTTAAAGTCCTGGACGACCAAAACCAAAGCGTATTGATTATCGCAAGTACTAGCGATGCAAGTCTCAGGTTAAGACCAAATACACCTACCCTGATGCGGATTCCCATAGACACATAGTCATACTACCAATGGGATTCCGCGGGGTCTATCTAGAGCGAAGCTATTTCCGTACCATCGGTAAACACAACCTCCTATCGCACTTGCATAAGTATCCAATACTTAAATATATGAGAACTATGTTGTTACGCTTCCATAACATGCACAAGTGTAATACTAATCTATTCTGTATTATTGATGTCCAGTCTCGATAATACTACGACTAAGGATATTTAATGATTAAACCTTTATGGATTGATATTGTCTCATATCTTATAATCCAGAACTAATCATAGAGACTTTTATCATTTATATATTTAAGTAATCAAATTACAAAATGATAAAATGCAATTTCCATTGTCACATAGTTAATTTGTACAAGAACCACAATGTCTTTTACAAATAGTGACGCTATGGGTCATAATTGTCCAACATTATGATCTTCTGTCATTGTTTATCTAGTATCTTGTTCTATTGTTGTCTTATCTTGACAGTTTCACTTCAAACCTTATACTTAATGTTCCTTTCGTCTTCTCCTCTACTCTATTTTATACCTGGAACTTGTGTGATATATGTCTATGTCTTCCTATCTGAGGGGTATTCTCTTTTAAGGGTTCTTTGTCATATTTCGTGGAATACTATAATATATTACAAATTTACTTGTTTCTGGGAATATCATTGGGATGAATATCGTGGTTCTTCATTATTTCCGGTGTTTAATGAGGGTTGAGAGGGTGGGGTTGGTTCTGAAGTCTTTTCCGATTATAGTGGCCTTACCAGTTACTCGCAGTGCAGTTGCACATGCTGCTTGTTGTAATTCTAGGATTTCCTTATTTATCCATCTGATGTGGACTCCCATACTAAGATACTACTGCTAGGAATTATCTGGATTACCTCATCTAACTTTACTCCTGATTCATTTCCGACAGTTGGTTATACTATATTTTACCGAGAATTTCCTTAAGATTTATGCTTTCTCCAAAATCCGATCATATCCCCTATGTTATTCTTCATTTCGAAATTTGGTTTGTTATTTAGATTTCTCAGTGTGTAATGAATCTTTTCCTTATCAAAAGGCCTTAATAGTCATATATTATATCTTTACGATTATAAGGTAGTTCCCCTTTACCTTAGTTTCCTAAACCTCTTAAGTCATCACAAAGTTATGACATCACTGCTGAACCTTTGTCTTGGGTGTTGCTCTATTACTAACCTTTTATTTTTCTGGTATGGTGGGAAACTCTGTGTAAGTTGGATATTTTATCTTTGGGGGTCATCATATGCGTTGCTTATTTTGATTCCTTATTCTATTGGGCCCTTAATTCCTTAAGACCTTTCAGTTCTACAATAGGCATGTTATCAGTTCCAGATTTTTTTTGCTAGGCTTACCGTGAATTCAAATCAATCTATTTTATGATTCCTATCTAGATTCTCTTGAATTCCTTGGTTCGACCATCTTGCTCGCTCATGATTTGCTTGTCTCGTAAGTGTCATCTTTTACTTATTCCAGTTCTTAGCAAGCTCTAAGTTGGGGGTAATACATGCTTTCCGTGTGTAGCTAGATGTTTGAATGCTTACTAGAGTCAGGCTATTGGGAGGAAGAATTACTATTCATTCCATTGGAAGCTGCATAGACTATTCCATGTCTTAAGGTTCCTTAATCTTTATCAATCATCCTGAGGTCTTAATTTACTTAAATGTCCTAAAGCTACATTTTTTGTGTTACTATACGCACTGAATTTCCTTGTTACTAACCGCATCCTTTTGTATTGTTTCCATATCCTATCTCTTGGCTCTAAGATGTGTTGTTGAGGCTAGTGGTGGTTCGTCTTATGAGTTACTCTCTAGATCTCTGCTCTTACTATAGGTCACAACTATTGCACTATATCCTACTGTCCATACTGGTACCATTGTTACTCATGAGTGTCTCCAACCTTATCGGTTTGTCTGTTTAAACTCAGACGGATTCCTACTGGCATCGGTCTGATCTATGGGTTCTTACTAGTACTGTAAATTTTCCAACTCGTTTTATGTCGAGTTATTTCTTTTCTATCCTTAGAAAACTCCTTATTCCATTTCTGGGTGATCTATCTTCCAATGTCTTCTATTTCTGTCTTAGGATAAACTGTCTTCGGGCTTCCTTACAGTTATCTCTATTTATGCTGGTAAAGGACGAAACAAGCCTTTACATCTCAATGGGTATCTATGTCCTTGTTTTGGTATTCTGTATCTTGGTAGAGTCTATTACTCATGTTAAAAATAAGTATGAGATAAACTACATTAGGACAATTTCCTTAATCGGTATAGCTGAGAGGTTCAAATTTGGGTAGGTTAGGGCTTGTATGTATCATATTTCTTAACTAGAGCAATTCATTTTGTTTACTTATAGGCCTGGGTTTGGATCTAAAATCTTCATATCCTTTATGACATCTCATGTCTATTAGAAACTCCCATGACTATCCAAATTTCTTGCTTCTCTTATGTTTCTAACTATTCTTCGTTATTCAGAGGAACTTGCTATCTCTTACGAGGTACTCAAAGGCTATTGAATCTATCTGAAGGAATTTTCTGAGAAGGAAAGGAATCTTACTTGAAGGGAAGGAACTTTACTTACGTCTACTCGACATTTTAATCTTGTTCAGTCTTATTCTATTCTCTTTACTACTATAGGTTCTGATATTATTTTATCTATCTAATTCTGTATCTCTACCCCTTACTGCCTCTGGTTCTTTTTAAGCATATGTATATTATCTTTTACTTTTCTTTTTAGCTTTTTCTTTCTCTTTCTACTTTCCTGGGTGGGTATCCATAGAACTTTACTATCTATTCTCGTAGCTTATCTTGAGCTTCTAATGATCCACCAAGATAACTACAGAAGGTTTCTCAACTTGGACAAAGAGTATGATTACTATTATAAGGAATAATATTTGAATTGCTTGGGAATTTCTTACCAACCGGTCTATAGGACTTGAGGATGTACTCGAGGATCGGATACTAGATAGGTAGTGCCTCGTATACTAGTATCATGTGTATACTATGTATACAAGACATCGGCACTCTACCCATTACAGTCACTGACTCCCTAGACCATGCTCTGATACCATCTTTGTAGCAACCCATTCCCAGAGATGCTTCCGGCAGGGAATAGGCCACCCTATCCCCCTTAGCCTCTGAATTTATAACTCCGATCAACTATACTAATCTCATCTTAAACATGATTTCATACTTGGGACCATAACCCAACTCAACAACACAAGATCCACTTTAACATTCATAATTATATACTCAAAATATAATAGTTTTACAAGCATGTTATGGACACTTTAACATATAAGACATGCAATCTTGACTGTATTATTGTCTGATACAGGACTTCACTTTGACTCTGAATGGAAATGTTTCTGACTTGACCTGGTGGACTCAATACCCTAGTGACTACAATCAGTATCCATCATCTCGAGCTCGTCCTCCGGGTAACCTGCAAAACAAAGAAAATGGAGTGGGGGGTTAGATCATTTGAAAAATCTAGTAAATGGACAATTCAAAACAGGAACTGAATTCTAAAATAAAAATCAGCACAAGGAAATCATCGTTTCTGAAATCTCTTTTCTTTTCTAGAAAACAACTCTCTTTCTGGAAAATTGATTTATGTCTGTAAATTTATGAGATTTTCATTAAATAATTTCTCTTAAAAATCCTTCTGAAAATCACGTTTCTGGGTATCTATAGAAAACCTGACGTATCGGGGCATTACGTATCGTCGTCCCCCCATACGCCTAAACTAGTGGTCTTGGGGCGTTACGTATCACCGTCCCCCTAGCCCTGAAACCTAGGATCTAAGGGGTGTTACGTATCACCGTACCCCTAGTCCTGCTCTACATGTGCACAAGTTATAACTAAAGTGGGGTTTTCCCTCATGCCTCTAAAAAAATCACAAAATCATGCTTTATAAATCATCATTTTTTAAAATATTGCTCAAAATATTTTTTATTCATAAAAAATTTGTGATAAACTTGGCTAACGTCCTAAGTGCGGAAAAGCAAGTATCAAATCAATAGATTTGGTTAGCACATAAGTCATAAATTATGTTTTGGAATTTGGTTAATCTTCTCAATTCAACTAACTGTTATCTTTACATGATGTATCATGCTTGTGACATGGTGTAATGCGTATACATGTGCCGATACGAGACCCTAAGGGTGGCCTCTAACATCCTAAGTTGAAACAGAAATGATATGAAACTATTTGTCTCGCGTCGTGACGCCAGGCCTATCGTGTCGTGACGACCACCTAAGCAGACCCACGTAAAAAGCATGTTCAGTTTGAGGTCGCGACGCCAGACTTCACGCGTCGCGACGCCCACCTGATCAGACCCGAGGCAGAGCCTCTGCTTGTTTCGCATATGATAAGCGGTAAATATATTAATATTTACCGTCCCTTTTACTTAATAATTTGTATAGTTTCTTGATTTTTATGAATATTTTGATGTGTTTTGTGTAGTTTTTAGATAAATAAGGTTTCAGGACTCACTAGAATCAAATCAGGTCTAAAATAGCGAAAAACAGAGCAAAAGGGCAAAATCATCATTTGGGTATCGCGACACGTAAACCTTATACGTCGCGACTGCTATCGTGCGCCAGTCACATGTCAACATAATAAAAATCTTGCTAACATACATCGAACACATGTCATCATCCCAATGCTACCGACACTCGTCCTTGCCACATCAGTACCATGTCAGTGTCACGTCATCACATACGCCATCAATGACGTAAGTACAATAATTCAGTAGTCACCACGTCAGAACTTACGTCAGCTAATAATTCAGCTACCGAGAGCCGCGTGCCACGTGTCATCATCTCAGCAAAATCACGGACATGTGGCACGAATCAATGGTACGTCACGACGCGTAATATTGCACGCTTCGCGACGCGTGGCACCAAGATTTGATATGTGGATTTCCTTAAGAATACTAAGAAGATTGTATCTTGTTTGTTTATTTACAGCTTTCTGTATTTAATTTTTTATTTTACGCAATAGTTTTTTCTTTACTTTACTTTTCAGTCTTTATTTTTACTTTTCAGTATGAGGAGGTAACTCCCCTCTGCTGGGGTGAAAGGTTAAGCTTTTATTACTAATATTTAGATTAATCTCCCTTAATTATAATATATAAACTATTTTTAAACCTGACTTAATGGGATACCGCCTTTATGGTCGGTTGGACTTAATTAAATTGATTTTAACCTGACTAAACTGGATACCGCCTTTATGGTCGGTTGGAATTAATCATAAATTTGACTTAATCAGGATACCGCCAATATGGTCGGTTGGTAATGTCATGCAAAGTTAATATATTATAATAAGGGAGATATCCAAATTAGAAGTAATAAAAGTGGATCCTATAACCCCAATATTTTCTTTATTGATTTATTTATCTTTTTTAATTTCCAAGCTTTACTTTATGTCATTTACTTTATTTAAGTTTTTACTAGTCCTAGATATGTGTAGTAACTAAACCATGTATCTGGGGTTGTGCTGAATTCCAATATCACCGGTTTATAAGGGGTTATTTTATGACTTGGGTAATATAAAGGTTTATTTATTCAGTCTTAAACTTAATACTTCTTGTTAACTGACCATTAATAAGATTGATCTGGTAAACTTAAAATAAACTTGAAAAAGGAATTTTAGGTTTCAGCCTTAGACTCGATATCTCACAATCTCACCTCGGAGCATGGTGACCTTTAGGTAGATTTCCTTACAGGATAGACATATACCTGTCGGGCGGGGGTAGCCACAATTGGAACTTAAACTTAATGAATTTAGGTAACTTGGTTAACATAGACATATGATTAATTGAGTTATTTGGGTGTTTGCATCTGACCATCAACATAGGCTTTTGCATAATTTCATGTTCCAGGTTAATAAACCGATATATTACACAAACATGAGATAATCACTTCATCTTTAAAAAGATATTGGAAGGATTCACAACCCTAGATAGTTTCTTAATATTGAATTTTCCTTAAATTTACTTTCGCACTATTTTATTTACTTATTTTCAGATAAAAATCACCATCCAATCAACAACCAATCTATTAGATACTTGTAAACATTTAACTTCATAAATTGATAGCTTAAGTATTAAGTCCTCGTGGGATCGATACATTTTATACTACTTGACCTATACGTGCGCTTGCGTTACGTGAGTGATTTAACAGATCAGCATAGCGACGTTAAGTGCTGGTTGTTGCGACGCCCACTCAAACAAAATCGAGGCAAAGTGCTTCTGTTTGCTACACATCGCGACTCTAGGGGTCGAGATTCGCGACGCTAGCCCCATTTCAGGGTTTATCTCAAACTCTTCCAATAACAATGCTCAATGCAATCCCCACTATCACACTAGCACATTTACATAAACAATTCTCTAAACTTCAATATCTTTATAACATCATTTATCACAAGATATAAGTCACAACACATCTATAGGACACAGATGTTGGACGACGCTGTTCCGGGCTCGCGGCCCGGTCGGGAGTATGGAGTAGCCCGCGGGGGAACTAAATCATAGAAATAACATGGAGTCGCCACCCGGTGTGAACCGGGAAAATGATTTAAGGCCACACTCACCCCTCGCAAAGGAAGACCTCAAATCGTTGGGTTCGGAATGGTCCCTTACTTATGCCACTTGTAATGAAATGATTTGTGCAATAATCTAACCAAGCCTAAGCAACATATATTTCCAATGATAATTTACTCCTAAGTTCGCATGTATAAAATAAATCATCATAACGGTAAACATACAATATCACACAATAATCTCATGAGCATGTTGAATTATCAAACACGAAAACTAAATAACAACCTAAGCATTATTGTATATTGAACGCCTATTGCGACAAAAAATGACCAAATCATTCATAAAGAAATAATGTACTAGCGGCTAAATCATGCTTAAGAACCAAGTAACATACTAACGACCTAATCATACTTGAACACCACCTCATTAACACACCAAATAGATAAACGCGGGGATACAAATGAATGATAACGGTGAAAGCATCAATAATTGAATGGCATGATTAATTACATGATACAAGAGAAACCACCCAAGAAGAAATTATGCATGAAATGTGATGAAAAGGAATCAGTTCAGTGTATGTGCATTCGTGTAGCGTTTGAAAACACGTTCGAATGGTAAACAGAATGTTCGCGTTCGTATAGCATTCGAGAACGCGTTCGAACGGGATAAGACCTGATGCATGATAAAACAAAATGCGTGCGCATTCGAGTAGTGTTCGTAAATGCGTTCGAACGGACTGAGACAAAATGCATACGTTCATGTAGCGTTTGGAAACACGTTCGAACGAGATTACCAAAATGGCATCTGAAACGGCACAAACACATGCATAGATTGAACAAATACACAATGTAGGACCTCGTGTCCCCAATTGAACACATCTTATATTCAATTGAGTGTACCTCATCCGGCACGGCAAAACATCGGGGTAAAGGTAGCCTTCAGGCATTTTCCCTCGAATAGAGGACCTTTAATCCACCCTAGTTAGCCCATGCGCACTAGAATGCAATGCATGCGTAAATAAAGCAATGATATGCAAAAAGGGTAAATGACATAATAAAAGGCACGACAAAACATCGTGGTAAAGGTAGCCTTCAGGCGTTTCCCTCGGATAGAGGACCTTTAATCCACCCTAGTTAGCCCATGCGCACTAGAATGCAATGCATGCGTAAATAAAGCAATGATATGCAAATGGTAAATGTTATAACAAAAGGCGCGACAAAACATCATGGTAAAGGTAGCCTTTAGGCATTTTCCCTCGAATAGAGGACCTTTAATCCACCCTAGTTAGCCCAAGCGCATTATATTACTATGCATACGAATGGATAAGACAATGATGTGGAACTCCGTATGTCCGATTAAACATATCTCATATTCAAGCAAACATACTTCGTCCGGCGTGGTAAAACATCGTGGTAAAGGTATCCTTTAGGCATTTCCCTCGAATAGAGGACCTTTAATCCACCCTAGTTAGCCCATGCGCACTAGAATGCAATACATGCGTAAATAGAGCAATGATATGCAAAAGGTCAATGACATAACAAAAGGCGCGGCAAAACATCGTGTTAAAGGTAGCCTTTAGGTATTTTCCCTTGAATAGAGGACCCTTAATCCACCCTAGTTAGCCCATGCGCATTATATTACTATGCATGCAAATGAATAAGACAATGATGTGGAACTCCATATGTCCGATTAAACATATCTCACATTCAATCAAACATACTTCGTCCGGCACGGCAAAACATCGTGGTAAAGGTAGCCTTTAGGTATTTTCCCTCGAATAGAGGACCTTCTAATCCACCCTAGTTAGCCCATGTGCACCGCATCATCAATACACAAACGAATAACGTACATAAAGTAAATGGCGGAATGTAAAAATGCAAATAATAGACAAACAAGATAAAATAAAGTGAAACATGTGTCGTTTGCTCAAGTGGTACGTGGAGTTGTCTCCCAAGTACAGACCGTACTACCGTCCATTCGGATTCAGCTACGGAATTTACATCTGGGTTTCCATCCGATATACCATAAGAGGCGACACATTTTCCCATCCATTCAAAGGCCACAACATGCATCCACAAACGACTCTCATGTGAAGAAAATAAATAAAACTATTAAAAGACGAATGAAAATAAATAAGAAAAGTGCCCTTAGGTATAACCTTTTAAAATCGTCTCTCGGAAGCGCGTTACACGGCCGTCGGAAGGGTTGATGCTCCGCAACTCCTCCGGTTCACTGATTCAACATTTTTCTTCGCTGTTTCGCTATTCGAGCTGCTGTTTTCACTCCGTTTTGCTGCTATTTTTGCTGTATTTTTTGGTCACTATTTTACGGTAATAAGGGACTGTTTTGGTCTCGGTTTTGGCACTATTTTTGGGCTATTTTCAGAGTTATTTATTCACTGTTTTGGCTGTGTGTAGGGGATGTTTCTGTGTGGTTTTAAGGACTATTTGGGGTTGTTTGTGGAGGGTTATTTGCGGCAGTTTGTGACGTTGAATGGGGGGTGTTGGGGCAGTGGCTTTTCCTGAAGAGAGAGGCGTGAAATGGGGGCTGATGAGTGGGGCTTTGTTGCGTTAAGGAGGGCAAGTGACAAGGCTGTGCATGAAGTAGGTGGGTTCCTGGAAGGGCAATAGCGTGAATGTGAGGGATGTGTCAATGGCGTGAAGGGGCTAGTGGAATGCGTGTAAGGTCAAGGCTTTTGTTTGTCTTTTGTGAAGGGAGCTGCTTGTGCTGTTATGGTTCGGTGAGAGGGCTACGTGAGTGGACTGTTGAAGGTCAGGGGGACGTGAAGATTAGGGTTTGTTTGTTGTTTGCCGTGTCCTCAGAGAGTGTAAAGGGAGATGGTGCCGAGAGGGTGTCTAGGGTTTTTTTGGGTTCTTTGTTGCCAAGTTAATGAAGGAGAAGAAGATAGGCGAGAAGCTAGATGAGAGTGTTAGGGTTTGTCACTACCGAGAGTTTTTGTGATGAGAAGGCTGTGTTGTTTAGGTTTATTCGTTGATCAGGCCTGAGGAGAGAAGTTGTAGCTTAGGGTTTATTCTTTTGTGTTTTCATGAGAGAGAGAGAGAGCCGAATGAGTTGAGAGAGGATGAGAGAATTTTGTTTAGGGTTTTTGTTTATGAGTGCCGTGAGAGTCTAGAGGAATAGAGTTGGTTTATGTCATCTTTTATAATGGGATCCTAGGGTTAGAGATGTGTTTGCTAGGGTTTCTAAGTATGGGAATAAATCATGCAAAAGGGATGTATCTAATTAAGTTTATTAAGGGAAATAAATTTGTGTAATTTTGGTGGGGAATTTCTTTAAATTTGGTGAGTGATTTATTTAAATTAGGAATTTAATTTAATTAGATTTTAATTTAATTTAATTTCAATTTAATTGGTTTTAATTTAATTTAATTTAATTTGTGATATGTATTTTAAATGCTTTAATTATTTTTGGATTGGGCTTGGGTGAGATGGGCTTGGTGTGTGTTTTGTGGGGGTTTGGGCCAAGGGTGTGTTTTAAAACAGAAGTCCAACAAGCGAACCCAAAGCTAAACAAGCGAATAAAATCCAACAAAGTACTGATTTCTGACTCTTCCCTTCCGACGTCCGTTTCCCGCGACTTCCGCGACTTAAAAAGTAGTGCCTCTAAATGAGACTCATCATAGGGACTTACATGAAAAAATGCAGTGCCTACAACATCTATATACAATTTGGCCAAGGGCTTCAATTTGACATCTTTGAGCTATCAATTCCCAAATGATTTAAACTCATGTCAATATATTGTTGGGGCAGTTGTGGAACCCATAGGGTCGGATAGGTGTCATGCGCAGTGGAAGTGGTATAATCTATGGATATCAAGGGTAGGTGTATTTTAAATTATTTTTATGTAAAACTACATTCCATACGAGTCCGTAGGAAAAAACGAGGACCCAATCGGAGTCCGGAAGCTCCGGAACGAAGAAAAACAAGTTTTAGTATCAATTAGGTCTGGGAGTCGCGACGTAAGTCTTGGGCATCGCGATGCAACCAAAAATGCTGAGAGCATGCTGAACATAAACGACGATGCGTCGCTACGCAAAAGGGTTTGTGTCACAACGCAGATCAGGCAGTGAGTAATTTTTCATTTCAAAACATTACTAAACACTTCAAATTTTCTCCTAATACTTCTAATACACTTAAAATCTAATTTTAACTTCATAACCACCATCAACACATGTTTTATAACTAGCATACATGTATTCTAAATACTTATATGCATTTGTTAGAATCTAATCACAAACCATTTTAGAATCCCAATTAAAAAAGTCTCATGAACAATTCTAGTTCACCTAAAGGTGGTCAAGTGAATCTAGAATGGTAGCCATAGCTCTAAGCTTTAATCTAGAGTTCCAAACTCTTATTAATTAAGCCATGTCCAACATGAAAATCTTTGACCTAATATATAAGCATGTTGTGTTTATACTTCTAATGTATCCTATGTTAGTGTTCCTAGAATATGCCAAGGATCTCTAAGGTGATTTGTGTGTGAATAAATCAAGAAGTTTGCGGAATTAACTTACATTGATCGACTTTGACTTTCAAAACTTTTCATGGATGTGAGGAAGCTCCAAGCTTTCTTTGTTGATTCCAACTCAAGGGTGAGTATCCCTATCACCTTCACTTGACACCTTTAAGTGCTAGCTTGAACAAAAAGAAGCAAATTTTGTCTCCCAATGAGAAGCAAATTCGCCCAAGAGAGAGGGAAGCAATCGGTTTTGAAGGGACAAGGCCATTCGGCCAAGATAAACCCTAATCGGCCATGAGCAATGGCCATTCGGCCAAGAAGAAAGGCCATTCGCCAATGTGGTTCAAGGCCATTCGGCCAAAGCAAGGAGAGGGAGAGAGAGAGCATTTGATATATTTGATTTCTAAAAACAATTGATAATTCTCAAAGTCAATTCCCAAAAGTGGGTATATGCTTTACCAAAAGCAAAAGCAAAAGTGTTGGAGGAAAATTGGCAATTAATGCCTCCAACCACTTCCATCACTCAAGTTGACAATTGATAGACTAGTGATGTAAGTTGGTGGGACCCACTTTAAATTCAAAATTCAAGTGGCTTCCTCAACACACTTCGGGCTCGGGTTCGTTTAATCCGATTAAACGAATTTTCCGTCGCGACATAATTAAATTCAATTTAATTAAATAATAATGCCTAACAAAATTATTACGAAAGTCGCTTACGAATTAATTCTAAATTAATTCGTTCGCCCGAATTAAAATCCAATTTTAATTCTACTTTGAAATCCGATTTCATATAATATATCTAATATATTATTTAATCGATTAATTCCAAATTAATCGTTCTCTCTCTTCAATCCGAATTTTATCCCATATAAAATCTTACCGCAATTAATCCCAGATTAATTTTCTCTCTTTTATAATTAATCCCAGATTAATTCTGTTCGAGTCAAATGTCATCGGTGAATCTTTGGAGGCGACCCAAGAGATCCCTGGATATGTTGGCAGTAAATACGGTCATCGGACTATCCGAACACGTGCGTACCCGATATCATGTTATTACCAATTTACAAGACATGGTTGGCTTCTAGCAAAATACCGTACCCACCCAATTCTCCAGAAATATTCTTTTAAGGAATACAAGATCTTTATCAAGCGTAGTATATATAGTATTGTGTATTACGATCCAATATCGGATGTCACATGATAGGCCTAGGGCTGGAGTTGTGCCTGCCCCGTACGAAGCATAAATCAGATCACTAGCAACTAGTCTCTTTATGATCGGAAAGTCATGACCTAGTCATACTTTCCCGATGGTTATAGCACTATAAAGGTACCAGTTCTGTATCTCTGCGTGATCATCATCTCCATACGACTGAAGTGATACTTCCATCTTGACATCACACCCAATACACTATGATTCTCAGTATACCCAGAAGAGGCGTACACAAAACCTGTTTAAGCATCGGACGACCAAAACCAAAGTATACTGATTGTCGCAAGTATTAGCGATACAAGTCTCAGGTTAAGACCATATACACCTACCCTGATTCGGATTCCCACAGACACATAGTCATACTACCAATGGGATTCTGAGGGGTCTATCCAGAGCGAAGCTGTTCCCGTACCATCTGCAAACAGAACCTCATATCACACTTGTATTAGTATCCAATACCCAAATATATAAGAACTATGCCGTTAAGCTTCCATAACGCGCAAAAGTGTAATACTAGCCTATTCCGCATTATCGATGCCCAGTCTCGATAATACTACGACTAGGGATATTTAATGATTAAAACTTATGTGGATTAATACTTTCTCATATCTTATTAATATGGTACTAATCATATGGACTTTTATCATTTATATATCCAAGTAATCTAATTACAAATGATAAAAGAACAATTTCCTTTGTCACATAGTTAATTTTGTACAAGAACACCATTTTCTTTTACAAAATAGTGATACTATGGGTCATAATTATCCAACAATCTCCCACTTGGCCTATAGCCAATCACTAAAGTGTCCAACACCTTAACTATGTACGGGTCGCTCAAACTTCTGCTGAGAAATAACTTTCGTCAGCGGATTTGCAAGGTTATCATTTGATGCGATTTATTCGATCATCACATCGCCACGATTTATGATCTAACGAATCAGATGAAACAGTTGAAGTACATACTTGGATCGTTGATGAGAACGCGGTTCCTTAGCCTGTGTTGTAGCCCAGCTCATCTGCTAACAGAACTACTCATAATCCAATCAGGAATTTATAGATCCAAAATGCTTCTTTTGCTGCCTCAGCTGCAGCAATGTTCCACTTTTGTTGTTTAATTGGCAACAGTATATTTCTTGGAAGATTTCAGCTCACTGTTCTGTTATTCAAAATAAATATGTACCCTTATTGTGACTTACAGTCGTCTTTATTGGTTTGGAAACTTGCAGGGGTGAACCCTGTTACCTCAAGTTATCTTTTCCCCATATTCTCAGAAAGCATCCTTAGTTCATCCAAGATACTCAAGGATGTTCTTTACTCAATCCAGTGACAATCATCTGGATGGGCCTGATTGTGACTGCATATGCTCAAAGCATATGAGACATCAGGTTGCGTACTAATCAAAACGTACGAACTTTGGGAGAGTGTCAGTAGCTTTCTAGATCTATCTCAATAGATCTTTATTCCCAGAATAAAGCCTGCTTCTCCCAGGTATTCCATGGAGAATTTTAATGAAAGTCAAGCTTTCACCGATTATTATATGGGAATGTCATTGCCGAGAAGCAATACATCATCAATATATAGGACAATCATTATCAGTGAGCTCCCAATAACCCTCTTATATACACAAGAATCATCTTCATTTTGAATTAAATCATATACCGTTATAATTATATCAAAATGCTGGTTCCAAGAACGCAATGCTTGCTTCAATCCATAAATGGATTGATTTAACTTGCAAGCCTTGTTTGCATGTATTGGCACGATAAAACCGTCAGGATGTTGCATACAAACATCCTCCAAAAGGTTTCCGTTTAAGGAAAGTGGTTTTGGCATCTATTTGCCATATTTCATAATCGAAATATGCAGCATTAGCAAGCATAATCCGAATGGATTTAATCATGGAAACAGGTGAAAAAGTTTCATTGTAGTCGACATTATGTCGTTGACGATACCCTTTATTTACAAGCCTAGCTGCGTACATTGATATGTTGCCATCCATGTTTTTCTTCCTTGAAGAACATTTGCAACCAATAGGTTTAACGCCTTCTGATGCATCAACCAGTATCCAAATATGGTTCATATACATGGAATCCATTTCGGACTTCATGGTACTTTGCCATAAAAGGAGTCGATACCTTGTATCGTTTCCTCATACGTAGTCCGTTCGTCTTCCTCAATAAGATTGACATCTACATTAGGTGAGATTAGAAACCCATACCTCCCAGGTTATTTTCTGACTCTCTCCGACATACGCGGTTCTTGTGTATTCAAATATTGTGGTACAGATTCATCCCTGATGAACTTTTCGTGTTCCGTTAAGGGATCGGTGGCAAGAATAATATTACTCCGATTTTCATCGAGTTCTACTTTCCTCCCACTTACCACTGCATTTAGGAATTCCTTTTCGAGGAAAATCGCATGGAGAGCAACAAATACATTGTTCTCTAATGAGCTGTATAAGTACTATACTTTGGTTACCCTAGGATAACCTAAAAATAGGCACTTATCCAATTTGGGTTCTAGTTTGGTATCATCCAAACGTATGCCCAGCATTCCCAAATCTTCAGGAATGAGAAACTCGATTTCTTTCATGTTCATATCTAATATGAAGTCTGTCTAAAAGATTTTCATGGAACCTTATTAAAAATAAGTATTGCACTATTTAATGCGTATCCTCGGAAGGAAATTGGTAGCTCAGAGCGACTCATCATTAACCTTACCATGTCCAATAAAGTTCGATTTCTCCGTTCGGTCACACTATCAAATTGAGGTGTTCCGGGAGGAGTCCACTGTGAAAGAATACCATATTCTTTCAACTAATCTTGAAACTCATATGTTTAAGTATTGTCCACCATGGTCCGACCGTAATGTTTTAATACTTTTACCGGTTTGTTTTTCTACTTCGTGTCAAAACTCTTTCAATTTCTGAAAAGTTTCCGACTTGTGTTTCATAAGATACACATAACCATAACGTGATGCCATATCCGTAAAGGTTACGAAGTATTCATATCCACCTCTAGCCTAGCTAGACATGGGGCCACTTACGTCACTATGAATGAGGGCTAACAGATCGGTGGCACTTGCACCTTTACCATTAAAATGTGTTTTAGGCACTTTGCCTAATAAACAAGATTCGCAGACATCATTTGAATTGCCTCAAATAAGTCTCATCTGATTTACACAGTTTGAGCCTTTTGTTTGTCATGTTATATCTTTGAGATTCATTTATATTCGAAATATAAATACTGTTATTCACATCTAATGTGTATATCTCAATATCATATTTATAGACAAAACACCTGGTGTTTCGGAACATAAAGGTATACCCCCAACGGGTTAAATTAGATACAGAGATAATGTTCTTAGTCAAACTAGTTACATTATAACAATCTCATAATTTAAGTACATGCCCAAAGTGCAGTTCCAAAACTTAGGTTTCTACGGTCAAAACAGCGACTCTCGTCCCGTTTCCGACTTGTAGGTCGATCTCATCTGAAGCCAGTCTTCTGCTCATCAGCAGATCCCGCACATCAGTACATATCTATGTACCACATCCAGTATCAAAATTCCAATTTTAAAACTAGTAGTGGACATGTTTATAACAAACATAACTGAAGCTAGAGTCTTGGCCCACCTTCACTTCCTTCATATATGCCTTGTCCATACGGAAGTCACGTTTCTTGTGACCCCGTTTGACACAGTTTAGGCAGACATCTTGGGATATGTCATTTGTCTTCCCAGAAGACAGTGGCGATTTAGCCTTGCCCTTTTCTTCACACCCCCAGAAGCCTTCGGCCAAGCCTTGGCCTTCTGGAATGTCAAAGTAAGATGCGCCTTGCGCTTCTTGCCCTTTTAGAAGCTCTTGCTATGCCTCATTGAGTATAGCCATTAACTCTCCAAGAGTTTTCTCTTGGTTCATGATGAACCCGCCCCAGCATTCGGGCAGAGACTGTAAGATCAAATCTATGAAAGTCTCAGCCTCGAAGGTTATGCCCAACTAACCTAGCTGTTCGATGTCAGCAATCATCTGCGACACCTAGTTCTCGATAGATGTACCCTCTGACATACGCGAGCGTAAGAGTTTGTTTTGCAATTCATACTTCTAAGATCTAAGGTTAGATCTATGAAGATCCTTTAATTTCAACATCATGGTATAAGGATCTAATCCTTAGTTCTGACAACGAAATTAAAGAGTCATTGCAACAAGCATGACAGATTGAGCACTAAAGTTATGAGTCTTCCAAAGCTCATGCTCCACTATTTGTTCAACTCTGGGCTCAGACCCGAGAGGTTTCTCTATCAAATAGAGTAACTTCTCAGCTCTCAGGACTATCCTGAGATTCTTTTCCCAATCTGGAAAATTAAAGTTGTTAATAATATTTTCACCCAGGATTATGTCCTTTGACGCTAATCTTTCAGGTCATCTTGATTGATATAGTCCAACTATCCAATCAATGATTTCAGGTACAATCTAATGTAATGTTTACTATAGTCTAACTATATAATTAACTACAATTTGATTGGTTACTTTCAAATGTATTGATTACTATAGTCCAACTATATAACCAACTACAAATGAAGTAGTTTGAATACAGTCCAACTGTTCAATTAAAACAACAATTGAATATTAGTCAAACTAATATATTTATATTTAATGACGAAAAATAAAGAGCGCGTATTAGCCAGTATTAAACGAATATTGCAAATTTAATACTAACCTCCCACTATTTTTCGGCGAGCCTCTAACCCTCTGTGGAGTACTCGGGAAACCTAGTTTCCTAGTGGGTTAGGATCCCGTTAAATAACACACAACCTTGACTTTGGCCAACAAGTTGTATGAAACTTAACTAGGTAGATCTCTAAGATCAATTGGATCTCATCCAATTCCTAGATCCAGTAGGTGGACCTCTAAGTCCGAAACATATATCCAATATATGTAAATATATCCAATATATTTCCTAACCTGTTTCCTCTGAATCAACTAAGCCTTGGCTTTGGCTTAACAAACTTAATTATTCCAATTAACCGTGACCCATTGACAGTGGGAAAGCTTCGTAATCGAAGTCGATGAACTAGAAGTGACCTTGACTTTGGCCAACAAGTCACAACCGCCCAAGACATACGATATGGAACAAAGCTTACGCGGTTCAAACACATCTGCGATGGACAAAGGTCTTGACTTTGGCCAACAAACCAATGCCAATCTTGGATTTTGAGAGAGAACCACTCAATGGAAGGAAAAACGCTTAATATTGAATGGGGGTTTTTTGCGTAAATTGGCAACCAATTTATTATCTTTGATTATGTCTCATCATACACCCTTAAACATGCATTCTAAAAGCATAATAAGGCGCGATAAAATTTAATAATGATATGCAGATGGATATATAACAAATTATCCTAGAACAAATCTCTCTATTTTCTCTCTCCCGCTAGCACTATTCTTACTTCTACCCAATTACATAACACTAAAAGAAACCTCATTGGTATTGAGGGGAATTGGTGAGAAGAGAAATACAAAGAGAATAGAGATAATAGGCTGGACACGCAGGTCCAATTTAAATAAATTCTAAATTTGTTACAATAATTTCCAAAATTGCCCTCACCCTTCTAATATCCATATGATATACATTATTCATACAATACATCCAAGTATTCACACAAAACATGTTATCAATCAATCTAATCCAATTAATTAATCTTTAATTAATGACCATCCAATATTCAAACAACAATTTGATTTGCGCGAGTCAAACTCGTTTAAGAATAAATACTCAAAGTAAGTATTCTTGAATTATATCGAACTACAATTTTAAATCCAATTTAAATTGTATCCAATACTAATTCATATTTAATTCTAAATTAAATAATTACACTTTTAATAGTGCCTTTTAGACTTGGATTCCAAATCCAATCCAATTGGGTCTCAAATGCCCAATTAGCATCCAATACTATTCAATTAAAGTCCAATGAGCTTTCAATTAATTCTTTAGGCACATGCTTTGGCCATTATAGATCAAACACAATATGCCAAGGCCCAAGATAGGAATCACCCTATGCCATAAAATCAATTTAGGCCCATTAGGCCCAATTAAATTATTAAAGGTCCAATGTCATATTTTTGGACTTTATGGAAATGGTTTAGGCCCAAATATGATCAAAGACCAAAATTTGGCCCAACTAAGCCCATTAAGCCCAAATACAACAATTAGATTAATATATCATTCCAAATTACATATTAATCCATTTCTTGTGTAATTAACACAATTAATTAATTAATCTAGTATTTCCAAAACACTAATTAATCTAATTAATCATGCTTAACATCTAATTCATGTCCAACACAAATTAATCAAAATCAATCTAACATGCTTCACATCTCATGGCAATGGCAATAAAATAACATCGAATTTGATTTCAATCTAATTAAATCAACATTCAACATCTAAAATTCATTTCATGCCATTTAACATATCCAATTGTTAAAATTCAAAAAATCACCATAAACTACTCCTATGGTGCATTCGGCCAAGCTAACAAATTTGGGAAATTTTAATCCAATCAATTTTTCACAATCCAATGATACACAACTCCAAGTCATCATCATCCAAGCATAACCAAACATCCAATTTTGCATTTTCATGCTCCAAGCAAAAATGCCCAAATTAAAGTCATGAACCCTAGAATCAAATCAAGCTTAGATCTCGCTCTGATACCATTGTTAGTGATCCTAGAACATGCCAATGATCTCTAAGGTGATTTCTGTGTGAATAAATCAAGAAGTTTACGGAATTAACTTACATTGATCGGTTTTGACTTTCAAAACTTTTCATGGATGTGAGGAAGCTCCACGCTTTCTTTGTTGATTCCAACTCAAGGGTGAGTATCCCTATCACCTTCACTTGACACCTTTAAGTGATAGCTTGAACAAAAAAAAAAGCAAATTTTGTCTCCCAAATAGAAGAAAATTCGCCCAAGAGAGAGGGAAGCAATCAGTTTTGAAGGGACAAGGCCATTCGGCCAAGACAAACCCCAATCGGCCATGAGCAATGGCCATTCGGCCAAGAACAAAGGCCATTCGGCCAATGTGGTTCAAGGCCATTCGGCCAAAGCAAGGAGGGAGAGAGATAGAGAGCATTTGATATATTTATTTTCTAAAAACAATTGATAATTCTCAAAGTCAATTCCCAAAAGTGGGTATATGCTTTACCAAAAGCAAAAGCAAAAGTGTTGGAGCAAAATTGGCAATTAATGCCTCCAACCACTTCCATCACTCAAGTTGACACTTGATAGACTAGTGATGTAAGTTGGTGGGACCCACTTTAAATTCAAAATACAAGTGGTTTCCTCAACACACTTCGGGCTCGGGTTCGTTTAATCCGATTAAACTAATTTTCCATCGCGACATAATTATATCCAATTTAATTAAACAATAATGCCTAGCAAAATTAATACGAAAATCACTTACGAATTAATTCTAAATTAATTCGTTCGCCTGAATTAAAATCCAATTTTAATTCCGCTTTGAAACCCGATTTCATATAATATATCTAATATATTATTTAATCGATTAATTCCAAATTAATCGTTCTCTCTCCTCAATCCGAATTTTATCCCAGATAAATTCTTGCCGTAATTAATCCCAGATTAATTTTCTCTCTCTCATAATTAATCCCAGATTAATTTTGTTCGAGTCAAATGTCATCGGTGAATCTTTGGGAGGCGACCCTAGAGATCCCTGGATATGTTGGCAGTAAATACGATCATCGGACTATCCGAACACGTGTGTACCCGGTATCACGTTCTTACCAATTTACAAGACATGGTTGGCTTCTAGCAAAGCACCGTGCCTACCCAATTCCCCAGAAATATTCTTTTAAGGAATACAAGATCTTTATCAAGCGTAGTATACATAGTATTGCGTATTACGATCCAGTATCGGATGTCACATGCTAGGTCTAGGGCTGGAGTTGTGTCTGCCCCGTACGAAGCATATATCGGATCACTAGCAACTAGTCTCTTTATGATCGAAAAGTCATGACCTAGTCATACTTTCCCGATGGTTATAGCACTATAGAGTATCAGTTCTGTATCCCTGCGTGATCATAATCTCCATATGACTGAAGTGATATTTCTATCTTGACATCACACCCAATACACTACGATTCTTAGTATACCCAGAAGAGGCGTACACAGAACCTGTTAAAGCCTCGGACGACCAAAACCAAAGTATACTGATTGTCGCAAGTATTAGCGATGCAAGTCTCAGGTTAAGACCATATACACCTACCCTGATTCAGATTCCCATAGACACATAGTCATACTACTAATGGAATTCCGAGGGGTCTATCCAGAGCGAAGCTGTTCCGGTACTATCGGCAAAGGGACCTCCTATCACACTTGCATGAGTATCCAATACCCAAATATATGAGAACTATGTCGTTAAGCTTCCATAACGCGCACAAGTGTAATACTAGCCTATTCCGTATTATCGATGTCTAGTCTCGATAATACTACGACTAGGGATATTTAATGATTAAACCTTACGTGGATTAATATTGTCTCATATCTTATTAATCTAGTACTAATCATATGGACTTTTATCATTTATATATCCAGGTAATCTAATTACAAATGATAAAATAACAATTTCCTTTGTCATATAGTTAATTTTGTACAAGAACACCATGTTCTTTACAAAATAGTGATGGTATGGGTCATAATTATCCAACATCCTAACACAATTGATTAGCCTTATTTCAACATTAAGCTATGTGATTGACCGGCGTAAACACACACGTATAACGCAAGCGCACATATCGTTCAAGTAGTATAAAAATATCGATCCCACGAGGACTTAATTCCTACTGTTGTTATTAATTATTGAATCTATTTATTTACAGATATCTAATTGAGGAGAAAGAATGATTGCTTGATTGATTTGGTTGATTGTAGATTTGCTAAATAAATAAATAAATAAAAAGACAAAAGAAAATACTAAGGAAAATAAAAGACACAAAGATCTAGGGTTGTGAATCATTCTAATATCTTTTAAAAGATGAAGTGATTATTTTTTATGTTTGTGTAATAATCGGTTTACTAACCTGGAACACTAAATTATGCAAAAGCCTCTGTCTATGGTCAGACGCAAATACCCAGTTTAACCCAATTGAACCATATGTCTATGTCAACCAAATTATCTGGATTCATTAAGTTTAAGTTCCAATTATGGCTACCCCCGCCTGACAGGTATATCTATCCTGTAAGGAAATCTATTAAAGGGTTATCTATCCTCAAGGAAGATCGTGGGCTATTAAGTCTAAGGCTGAAACCTAAAATCCCATGTCTAGTTCATTTTAGATTTACCACATCAATCTTATTGGTGATCAGACAACAAGAAGCATTAAGCTTTAGACTTAATAAGTAAACCTTTAAATTACCCAAACTATAAAATAACCCCTTATAAACCGGTGATATTAGAATTCATCACAACCCCAGATAACTAACACATAACTAGGGCTAGTAAAAACTTAAAAATAAAAGACATAAAATAAAAATGCTGAAAGTAAAAGACATAAAGTAAAAGCTGAAAAGTAAATTGCTGAAAAGTAAATGCTGAAAGTAAATTGCTGAAAAGTAAATTGCTGGAAAGTAAATTGCTGAAAATTAAAGAAAGAAAAGTACTGTGCATAAAAGTAAATTGCGGAAAGTAAAAACTGAAAAGTAAAGAAAAGAAAGTGCGAAAGCGGAAATTAATTACTAAAAGCTATAAATAAACAAACAAGATACAATCTTCTTAGTATTCTTAAGGAATTCCTTAGAAGAAAGTATGAATTTTACAAATGAAATGGCTTGGTATTTATAGGCAAAATTTTACCTCCATCAAATCATCCACCAAATCAATTATTAATTGCTCCACTAATTGCTCCACTAATTGCTCCACCAAATCCATTATTAATTGCTCCACTAATCTCTTATCATGTTTGGTGATGATTTGATAATTTTTATTATTTATTTATTAATTTATTTTTTGCTTTGAAAATGATTGAAAGTGACTTTAATAATTACACACTACACACTTCTAGATGGTTCATCAATTTCGGGCATGAAATCTTCAGAATTCGAAATTATTTTGTCTTTCACAGTTGTCGATCTTTGAGTCTTCTTTAATCTGGAACTTGAATAAGCTCAATCCGATATCTGAGTAAAAAGTTATGCCCAAAATACGACAGATGCGCAAAAATGGAATTTTCAAAACTGCACTTCGTCAAAACGCCCTTTCAAGTTTCCAATCTCCAAATTAAAATATCAAGTCCAATAATTGCCCTTATTTGACCCATATTTCATCCTAAATGATTTCATTGAGACCAGATATTATTTTATCTGCAAAATAAACTAAAACACATCAAAACGTTCATCAAACCCGAGAAACTAAACAATATTAAGTTAAAGGGGCAGTAAATATTGATATATTTTCGCTCATCACACCCCCAAACCTAACATTTTGCTAGTCCTCGAGCAAAACAAAAAAATAAAAATAAAATTAAACTAAGCCACTTTCGTAGGGATCACGGTTGCATTTAGCATATGCAACAAGCCTTTAAACCCCTAGGTGTCCCTAGTGGACGAGTTGTAGTCTCGTGAGGGCTTACAGCAACGATACCCACAAATGTTTTACAAAAGTAAAAAGATAATAAAACTAATGCATACAAAAGCAAAAAGACAAGAAAAAGATAATAAAGATGTTAGTGACTAATCAGGTGAAACTTTTACTCCAAGTTACTAGTTTTTTTGTTTCATTCTAAATTACCGAATAAGTAAATTCTCCGATTATTTTTACTATTCTCTATATACACAGCCAACAAAATATTAATCAACTCATTTTTGCCCACAACAGTCATAAGTGCAGTTGATAAGAGAGTAATATTTTTGTCCTAAAGTTTTATTAGAATTCACACCTTTTTGCAGCAATAGAATAATTTTTCTGATTTTTTCTTTGATTTTTCTCTATTTTTTATTTATATACAATATCTTCCATCTATGTAACGAGTGTTGGGTCGGTGGCTCCCAAACCAGTTGGTTTTAGGGCACCAGGTGTTAAGACACCCCTACGGACTTAATTACCCAGACTTCAGATATAAATATATATATATATATTTTTTTTGCAGCATCTCTGATCCATGTAACGAGCTTTGGGCCAGTGACTCCCAAACCAGTTGGTTTTAGGGCACTAGGTGTTAAAACACCCTTACAGACTTAATAACTCGGATCTCAGACGTTTTTTTTTTTTTTTGTTTTTTTTTTTTACTCCATTGCTTTTTGAGATGCTTCTTCCAATTAAACTAGAGCACTGAATATTACAAACTTTTCAATTTTAGCTCATGTCCGTATGTTACTATATATGTTGATAATATATATCAACTGAGCATATGAAGATTCCTTTTAGTCAATTTTATGGAGATTTACAAATTAAATAATTCAAAGAAATAAACAAAATTAACTTTTTTCGAATTAGGTTTGAGATACGTCTCAGGAGTGGAAACTCCTTACTCGGCTATCTTTTTACCAATTTCACCTTTTTAGTCAAAATAAAAACACAAAAACACAAAATTTTTTGTAATTTTTGAAAATTTTCCAATTTTTTTTTATTTTTCGAAAAATTTTTGACTAAAAATAAAAACAACACACAAACTAAAAACAAGGTACTGATCAACTAATTCCCTCCCCCAAACCTAAATGAGACATTGTCCCCAATGTATTAACAGTAAAAGGAGAGTTAAGAAGGTTGTACCTGGTTAGCTGAAAATCTATAGGAAATTAAAGGTTAAGATCCAGATTAATCCGACGCCTCTTACCACGATCGTCCTCAGACCAATTTATCTTTGAAAGGATAGGGTCAACTTGTGGTTCATAGGCTATGAGTTGGTCTATTAGATCCAGAGCAGTTCTGGCAGTGAAGAGGAGTTCTTTCATAGGTTTTGACACGAACCCATTTCTTCGGGCATCATCAAAAACACACAAAGAAAATCATAAAATCCATCAACATTAAACAGTCCAAGTGGTTTCTGGTGTATGTTCAGGTTCGCCCAAGATAGAACTATAAAAATTTCCTCCAATGTACCCAAGCCACCTGGCAAAGCGATAAAAGCATCAGCACGGTTAATCATTTCTACCAGTCGTTCAGACATACCTGGCACGATCAGTTCCTCTCCGTTTGATGATCCAATAAGATTTGCCTCTGCCAAGGTTTTGGGATGATTCCCAAAACATGACTGCCTCCTTCCTGTACAGCCTTTGAAACGATCCCCATAAGTCCAAGATTTCCTCCGCCATATATTAAGTGCATATTCATTGCAGCTAAGACTCGACCCAATTCCTGTGCTGCTTCTATGTATTGTGGCTTAGTACCAACACTACTACCGACAAACACGCAGATGTTTTCAACTCGTCTTCTTGAAGTGGCTTCCATTTTTTTTTTGTATTTCTTTTTCAACTCTGGATGCCTTCAAAAGTGCAATGACGGGCTGAATTTATAGTACCTGAAAAAGGGTGAGTAATAATAGCACTAATATCTTCCAAAGGACGATTGTTAGCTAAACAACAAAAGTGATCGTGAAAGGTCAAAAATTCTGGATCATGTCTACGAAAATAAAGATAATTACAATAGAAAAGCGAATCAAAGCAATAATTAAGGCAAAATTGTGTACGCAATACGCCACTCGCTTAGTATAAATTCATAAGGATGTGTCTCAAGATTTCATTCCTTATTCAGCCATCGCTAATGAATTGTTTCTCATCTTTGATTGCCAAACACAATTCCTTCTGTCTTAAAATGCTTCGTTTGTGCCTTTCCCTATAAAAATAACACACAAAATTAAAAAGTTCACACAAAATCTGAAAACAAATTACAACATTTGCATGGGTTGCCTCCCTGCTAGCGCTAATTTTTCGTCTTCAGCCAGACGTGACTGAAATTCATCTGTTAAGGAGGTTTCAATGTCGTTTTGGATGTCCGATTAAAGACAATCCCGTGAGCGTTGCTTTTGAAGGGTCTCTTCCAACGGTAAAGTGGCAAAAGAGTTTTGTCTTATTCAGTGCTCGTGCCACCTTTTTATCATTATTGTTCCAGTGATTCCTGCAAATAAAGAAAGAAAATCAGGAGGTCTCGTATGATGTTTGACTTGGAATGGAAGTTCCATTCTGTCAAGCTTCTGGGCGATATCTTTGATTTGTACTCCCCAAAACAGCGATGTTTCTCCTGAATGCTCTGGATCTTTATTAAGGTCATACATTTGCTCCTCAATTTGCTCTGTTTCTTGCCCACCTCTCTTCACAGATGTATTTTAAAATTTCCATATTCAACTCTTTATCTGTCATCTGTGAAATACATGTTTCAAAATTGTCAACCTAAGGATGAAAAGAAATGTCAGATTTTAAGTCTTCATCCTCTGATCTGGGTGAAATGATTGGCTCAGGTAGATCTTCATCAAACATCATGGTAAAGCATGCTCCAAGATCTTCATTTTGAGGATACAGAAAGTCCATCCTCAATTTTTGATGCAGTTGGTACAAATATTTCAGCTTCATCCTCGTCAGAATCTGAATAATAGAAATCAAATCGAGACTTTGCCGGTTCGGGTTCCTGAACTGATACCTCTGGTTGTTGACGTCCTGTCTCTGTGAGTTGTCTGCTTGGCTGAAGTCATCTCTCTGTGAATGTATTGTAAATGATTGGTATTTGAAGGCTTTATCAGTGTCATCTGAAATTGATTCTTGAGGTATGTAGTTTTGGTTTTCTGTGAATTGTCTCATTTGATCTGTTATTCTCTGAATTGATGCTGATTGTCTCTGAATACTTTCAAATTGATTCTGGCATGTTTCAAGCATTGTATCCAACTTTTCGTCCCTTTTCTGGAACCAATCTTTGAGCATGTCAACCAATGATTCTTCCTCTGATTGTTCTGGTTCTTGATAAAAATCATAGGTGGATGGTGGATAAGATGGAAAATATGATGGTTCTTCGTACCATGAAGGATTTTGATAGCTCTGCCACCCTGGATTGTAGTTGTACTCGCAATAATTACTTGGGTGGTTACCACCGTCACATATCTCACATCTCTCCATTGCATTCTGATTAGCAAATGTAGTATTACTTGATTCTGGCATCCAGTGATAATCATTGGGCTGGACAACAGGCCTCAGAAAACCGGACTGTTGCTCCCAGATGTGGGGTGTATCTTCTTGTAAAGCTCTTGATCTTTCAATCTCCCAATAGTGTTCCATTGTTTAACCACCTGAAAATAAAGAAAGAAATAAAAATTACAGATAAAAATAAAGAAAATTAGATACAGGTAAATTAGATAGCTTCAAAATTAATAACTCAAGAAATATAAGTCCCCGGCAACGGCGCCAAAAACTTGACCGGCGTAAACACACACGTATAACGCAAGCGCACGTATCGTTCAAGTAGTATAAAAATATCGATCCGACCCGAGAGACTTAATTCCTACTGTTGTTATTAATTATTGAATCTATTTATTTACAGATATCTAATTGAGGGAGAAGAGAATGATTGCTTGATTGATTTGGTTGATTGTAGATTTGCTAAATAAATAAATAAATAAAAAGACAAAAGAAAATACTAAGGAAAATAAAAGACACAAAGATCTAGGGTTGTGAATCATTCTAATATCTTTTAAAAGATGAAGTGATTATTTTATGTTGTGTAATAAATCGGTTTACTAACCTGGAACACTAAATTATGCAAAAGCCTATGTCGATGGTCAGACGCAAATACCCAGTTTAACCCAATTGAACCATATGTCTATGTCAACCAAATTATCTGGATTCATTAAGTTTAAGTTCCAATTATGGCTACCCCCGCCTGACAGGTATATGTCTATCCTGTAAGGAAATCTATTAAAGGGTTATCTATCCTCAAGGAAGATCGTGGGCTATTAAGTCTAAGGCTGAAACCTAAAATCCCTATGTCTAGTTCATTTTAGATTTACCACATCAATCTTATTGGTGATCAGACAACAAGAAGCATTAAGCTTAAGACTTAATAAGTAAACCTTTAAATTACCCAAACTATAAAATAACCCCTTATAAACCGGTGATATTAGAATTCATCACAACCCCAGATAACTAACACATAACTAGGGCTAGTAAAAACTTAAAAATAAAAGACATAAAATAAAAATGCTGAAAAGTAAAAGACATAAAGTAAAAGCTGAAAAGTAAATTGCTGAAAAGTAAATGCTGAAAAGTAAATTGCTGAAAAGTAAATTGCTGAAAAGTAAATTGCTGAAAATTAAAGAAAGAAAAGTACTGTGCATAAAAGTAAATTGCGGAAAGTAAAAACTGAAAAGTAAAGAAAAGAAAGTGTGAAAGCGGAAATTAATTACTAAAAGCTATAAATAAACAAACAAGATACAATCTTCTTAGTATTCTTAAGGAATTCCTTAGAAGAAAGTATGAATTTTACAAATGAAATGGCTTGGTATTTATAGGCAAAATTTTGCCTCCATCAAATCATCCACCAAATCAATTATTAATTGCTCCACTAATTGCTCCACTATTGCTGCTCCACCAAATCCATTATTAATTGCTCCACTAATCTCTTATCATGTTTGGTGATGATTTGATAATTTTTATTATTTATTTATTAATTTATTTTTTGCTTTGAAAATGATTGAAAGTGACTTTAATAATTACACACTACACACTTCTGGATGGTTCATCAATTTCGGGCATGAAATCTTCAGAATTCGAAATTATTTTGTCTTTCAAAGTTGTCGATCTTTGAGTCTTCTTTAATCTGGAACTTGAATAAGCTCAATCCGATATCTGAGTAAAAAGTTATGCCCAAAATACGACAGATGCGCAAAACTGGAATTTTCAAAACTGCACTTCGTCAAAACGCCCTTTCAAGTTTCCAATCTCCAAAATTAAAATATCAAGTCCAATAATTGCCCTTATTTGACCCATATTTCATCCTAAATGATTTCATTGAGACCCGATATTATTTTATCTGCAAAATAAACTAAAACACATCAAAACGTTCATCAAACCCGAGAAACTAAACAAAATATTAAGTTAAAGGGGCAGTAAATATTGATATATTTTCCGCTCATCAGTGATGATGCATCTAATACATAAATAAACATAGCTTGGGAGAAGATCAAACATTACCTAGTAAGCTTGATGCAAGATCCAATCTACTTCTCCTTTGTTGAAATTTTCGAAGAACCTCCAAGGTGTGCAAGCTCGACTTCGAGATCCAATCTCGATTTCCAACGTAAGCAAGCTTCACTTAAAGATCTAATCTTGATTTCTCCTTAATGAAATATTTTAGAGACCTCACAAGCTTTTCTAAACACTTCTCTAACTTAGGCTAATCTATCAAGAATTACTTGTGTATAGCTTACTCAAGCTTTTGCTTATGCTTATACTTGTTCTTGTACTTGTAATTAAAACATTCCTTAAGCTTGCTATTTATAGCAAAACTTAGGCAATTTTTAATTAATAAAAGTTGTAATCAACTTTTAAGTGGGCTTAATCCAATTTGTCCAAATTAATATAATTAGTTGTGACTAATCTCCATTGTCTCCCACTTTGATTTAATCCAATTAAATCAAGCCAAGGATTAGGAAATGGATTAGTTAAATGTTTGCCACTTTCATTTGATCCAATTAAATCAAGCCAAAACCACATATTATTACATATTTACAATTACCATAATATCCTCAAATGGTAGAGATAATTATGATTTTACAATTAAGCCCTTGTGTAATTATTGAATTAATCCAATTAATCCAATTAGGTCAAAGTAAATAATCAATGTTATCCAATAACACTTGATTATCTTAGTTGATAATTATAATATCGAATATTATCTTTTATAAAAAATAATCGGCTACCCAAGTGCTCAACGAGTACACTTCATAATGAAACTCTCTAAGTTCAGACACGTTCGTCATATAAGCCTAGCTAATATGTATGCAATTCGGCCACCTCTGAATTCGCGAACGACCTTTCTGAACTATACAAGTCGAGGTTGTCACATATGTTTAACAATCCCTCCGTCGTAGGCTATTCGAGTTGTTCTTAGGAAACATAGGATACACAGTTAAGTTTCCAAGGCGCACATCTCATGTCGACATGTCCACGATTCTTTACAACTGATGCGATCCACCCTAGGTGATCGACTTTGGCCAAAGTCTTTAAGAATCGTGACTTACTCACATGGATACCTAAACCTCTTATGGTATACATATGGGCAGACAGATCCTATCTTGCTTCACACTTGATTACCAAGTGCATCGGTCCACACCCAACGAACATCTAGAGGCCAGACCATGAAAGGTTTCTGACATACATGGCATCAAAGTGTGGAGGATCTCACATAAAATCAATGTTATCCTATAGTCAAAGGATTACATATCCTACTCGATTCGAGGAAATTCCTATTAACGGTGGTGTATACCTCCAACTATTAGGAATCACTTATGAGTCATTCAGTATTCGCTTCAACGAATACCCACATGTCTATACGAGTTTCCAAAACTCATGGTATATCAGGTTAAACCATTGGAACTCCAATTCCAATATACTACATGTGCTAGTCTTCTAGGTTATAGGAATTCGATTGTATTCCAAAACTAACGACTATGAATATTTACTTTAAGAATAGTTTACACCTAGTGTCAAAATTATTATAAGGTCGATGTCATTCTTAGCATATCTATACATCAATCTAATATGCATAATAACAATACCATTATAAGATATGAAATGAAAAATGTAGTTATTTTATTTCATAATAGAATAAAAGCATGTAGGATTCAAACTCTGTAGAAATACCACAAATTGTGTCATTTAAAAAAAAAGCGTAATAGTCCATAATTTACAAAAAGAATCCTAAATTTTAAAAAATTAAAAAAATAACACATAACTTTTGAAAATTGGAAAAATAACCCTCAATTTTTCAAAAATTACAGGAATATCCCTCAATTTTTACAAAAACATAAAGATCCATCAACTTTCGGAAATTTTACAAAAAGCACTAAGTTTCAAAAATTACAGAAAAGTGTAGAGTTTGCAGATGAACCTTTAAGAAATTGAAAAAGGTAAAAAAATTACCAAAATATTGCAAACACACCATGAACGATCGATGAATTGGAAAATCAGCAACATTTAATGCGATGGACGATTCAGGTAGACTGTATGGCCAACGAGGAGTGCGTTGGTGATGGTGGTGGTGACGTTCAACTCGCTAGAAAA
Organism: Zanthoxylum bungeanum; assembly: GCA_019454045.1. Taxonomy (NCBI): domain Eukaryota; kingdom Viridiplantae; phylum Streptophyta; class Magnoliopsida; order Sapindales; family Rutaceae; genus Zanthoxylum; species Zanthoxylum bungeanum. The sequence continues at coordinate 25,217 of SKCR01010914.1, read as the reverse complement.
TGATGGAATTGAAGACTTAGGGTTTGTAGGTTTTAGTTTTGGCGTGGTGGAGGACGAAATCGGTGTAAATCAATTGGTGATGATGAGGTTTGAAAGGGCATCGGATTTTAAGCAGAATGGCATTGGAATCGCAGCCTGAAACTGGCTAGAGAGCAGCAACACGTGAGATTCGCACATGACTGGGTGATGCGTGTGGTGCACGCACGACACGACGGCGTTGGTACGGGAGCCGAAAATTAAAGGGACTAAGAAAAGAATCCTTTGATAACGTGTTAAATATTGAATTGAATAAGTTTGTATTTTAATAGGAATTATAATTATAATATAATGATATTTATATACGCAATACATGAAAGTAAAATAAGAAAGAAATATTATAAATATGTAGAGAATGGAAATATGTGGGATTGTTTCTATAATTAGGGAAATATTCTTCCTTGATAATTAATTTCGTTAACAACTTGGAAGACAAATTGTTGAATAGATCTGACTTCAAGTTCATGGTTGCGGGTGGTGCCAGCCGCTTTTACGGTGTCGTTTTGGGGCTGAATTTTTCCGATCATGATCGAAGTCGAAGAAAAAAGAAAAAAAATGGGTTTGAATTTATTAATAATATCCAGGTCAAGTGAGTCAAGGGCATAAATTTTCCATGAAAGTGTTTTGAGCAGAGTTTTCATGCAGTTTGGTATGAGATACAAAAGATGATTTAGCGGGGGTGTATTCAATTGAGATTTTAAAAGATTATTTATCGATAAATAAGTCTAGTAGATTTTAAAAGACATTTAAAGAATGTAATGACTTATAAGATTTTATGACATTTTTTTTAATAAATATTTTTTACTTATAAGATTTTAAAAGATTTATATCATAAGAATTTGTAAGATTTGAAAGGACTACATATAGATTTTTTTTGTTCTTTTTTTTTTAAATAGATATTATATGGAATGGAACCATAAATAAAAAAAAGCTAATGAAAGTCAATTGGTTCAAGCTGTGGACATTTGCATCAACAATAACAGAAAATAGAATCATATGAAATAGAACCATATGAAATAGTCATATCCAATGGTAGTAATTCGTCGTCGAGTTAATGGACGTTCAATATGTTCACCACGCATCATAAACAAAAACTGATTTAACACATGCATTATTGAATAAATTGCCATCATTGAACAGTAAATGGCTTCATAAAATTCTTCATCATCCATATCTTTGTCATTAATTTCTTTTTCCTCTATGTTGTTACCTTCGTACATGTGCGATTGTGACATTATATATATATATATATATATGAGGCTGCAAAACAATAAATTAAGAAAATTTATTGGATGTTAACAAACAATATTTTTTTTTTCAAACGATGCATTTACCTCAAATGGTATAGGAACATATAATCAAGATTGATAAAGCAAACGGATTTTGATTGTGGTGGGTTAAGAGAGTAAGTACTTTACAAAAACAACAATTTTTTTGAGGTTGAAAATTCAAACTGGAAGTTTTTAATCTTTAAAATCGGATTCTCAGTGAGATTACTTTGAGATTCAATAAAGGACATAGCAACAGCGAAATGGACACAACAATCAAATATTTCAGGAATAAACCTAGATCATCAATCTATCTATTTTTCATTGACAAATAAAATCGATCCACACATAATAAAAAATTGGAACACAAAAGTACCTTGTTCACGAAGAGTTCACAAGTCTGTTTTTCTTCTCTTCTCTAGCCTCAAAAAAATCTCCTGTCAAAAGTCTGATGGGTTAGGGTGAGATTCTTTATAGGATTTGATATTTATACTTTCTACTAAAAAGTCTCACACAATCCCATATATAAAAAAATCCTTCAAAATCAACAAGTTTTTCAATACCATAAGACTTTTTATTATTTGTTTAAAGTCCTGATTGAATACCACTGGATTTGGACACTCTATTTAAAAAGTCTTAAAAGTCTTAATGGAATAGCACAAAACTTTTTAGATTATTTAAAAGTCTTAATTAAATACCACAAGACTTATTTAACTTTAAATAGTCTTTTAAAATCTCAATTCAATACATCCCCTTTATTTTTTTTATACGTTTCTATTTTTAAAAAAATGAAAATGCAATTAAGCTCTCAAAACATAGCATTAATATGAAAAAGAACAACCACCTATCAAGAAACTGCCAAAAATCGGTAAAACTTGCAACAAGATCTTAAGAGACACATGGAAACATTTGTGGAAAAGCAAAGAAAACTCAAGAGGAACAAAAGAATGGAATTTTGGAAGTCAAAGAGAGAGCAGAGAGGCCAATTTTATAAAACTGTCATGATGATACAAGCTTCTTCTTCTTCTTCTTTTTAAATTTATTTTCGTTTAATTTTAATTTTAAATTTTATTAACATTTATGTCTGTTGACACACTTGACAGATTTGTATTACACACTTTTGTCCACCTCATAAACTAAGGGGGTAGTAATTATCCTATCAACTAAGTTCACGTATTTAACAAGTCATTTTGAAAGACTAGAGAACCATTAGGCTTTTCGTCACAAGTAGAAGATACATAATACCAGTGCTTTAAAATTTGGATCGGACCAGCTGGTCCGACCGATTGAACCGAGACCCGGTCCAAGGTTCAGTCCGGGTTAGCCCAAGGAGCATTTGAACCAACCGGTTCAATTGCTGAATTGATGACTTGGTCAGGATTCAGCGGATTTTTGGGCCATTTTTTTCTTTATATTTTCTATAAAAATAAAATAAAAATATAGTTAATTAGTGACCCTGGATCGACCTTCTTGACCCTGATTCGACCTCTAACCCTTGACCTTCTCGCCATCCCGGGTCGATGAACCAGACCGAGTTTTAAAACACTACATAATACATAATATATTTATTTATTTGTAACTTATTATAGCATTTCCAACTAACGACAAGCTCTAGACCCGACCAGAGGTTCGGTTCTAGTTCCAACCGGAACCGAACATTTCGGTATTTGATTCCACAAGAGTGGAACCGTGGCCGAACTGGTTACATCCGATTCTGTTACGGATCATTCTTATAAATAATTTAAATTTTAAGAAAAAAATAATTTTAATTAAAAAATAAAATAAAATTTTCATTTAAAAATAATAGAAATGAGACATTACAAATAAATATAAAAAAAAAATATTATTAATTTGAATTTTCTTACATTAATTTAAAAACTTAAATTAAAAATAAAATAAAGAGCTTTAACTTTAATATTTAAAATAAAGAGCTTGAACTCTAAATGCAATTAGTCGTTTTTGCATGTTCCATAATACATCAATCTAGTGACATTATGAGTGTGTGCTCTAATAATCACTATAAATATCAAAACAAATAGAAACACGACTTTTAATATCTTTAAATACTTCATTTAAGATATTTTTTTATCTTTAAATAATTTTATGATTTATCGTTTTGTAGAATTTCTAGGTATTTTACAAACAACATGATTTAAAGCATGTCGATAATAATTTGTAAAAGCAATTTTTTCCACCAAAACTTAATGGAAGATATATCATGTAAATAAATTTAGCAAATTCTTATCTATTTTTTGCATTAGAATTTTTAAATAATTTTAAAGAACTTGTACCTCTACCAGATCTAGATGAAGCGTACCTCTCAATTTGGATTTGTATTTGATCAAGTCCGATTTCAGTGGGATTGTATCTATCCAAGTGCTTGCTCATATTTTCATAGTCACCACTAAATTTGTAACATACATCATACTAGTTGTATATTACTCTTGAATCATCTATTTCATATTCAACTGAATGAAAATAAATTTTAAAAATATTAGAAGATCGAGACTTAATTTCCTTTCGTTGTGTTACACTTTGGCTCTCCTAGATTGGGACATTAGTGTTGTTAAATAAGTTCAGGTACTTAAAAGGTGATTATAAAAAATTAAGAGGCCATTAAGTTTGTCATTACAAATACAGGAGGATATTTATATATTGGGTCAATAATATTTGCACTGGCCGACCAAACTGGGGTCTATTGGGGGCTTATACTTTTTGTGCAGAAAAGATATTCAATTAGCCCCATTTTTTTAAAATTAAGATATATTGAAGAAAATATTGGAGATTTTCTTATTATAATGGAGGGAAAACCCTCCTGCCAAAAATCAGAAACCTCATTTTTACAAACAATCTTTGCTAAATTATGAGTATACATATTACCCGTTATTGGCCTAAACTGAAAACTTTCAAATCTTCAGTCTTTTAGCTGCATCTTACATCTAGAATGACCCAAAAAATCTCCCAAGTGTTTTAAGATTTTCCGAAATCAAATTTATCACATTCTTTGCGTCTGATTTCACAATAACATAGGTAAGATTTGCGTCTTGAGCAAAATGAAGCCAATTTTTTTTTTTTTTTTTTTTTTTTTAATAAGGTAAGTATATTAACCAAAAGGAAAAACCCAACGGCACATGGACATACCCCAAAGTGAAAAAGCTAAAAAAGACGGACCCTCCAAGCTAAGCAACTAGAGCCAAACAGGCAATCAACAAAACAAACAAATGAAACTCAGAAAAAATTTCATGGAAAAATACCAAAAATGGTGAAGTCATCTATTTTCATAAGATGATTTCACTTTCTTTAATAAACTAGCACGTGTTCGCACAATAAATATAATATCACTCTAAATCACACTGGGAGGTCGATGAGGCTTACCATGAAGTCGAGCATTCCTCTCTCTCCAAATAAAGTAGATTGCAGCTGCAAAGGAGAGTCGAACAATCAAATGACATAACGAAACGCTACAATACTGCTCCATCCATAAGAATGTGTGAGGCCAATCACAAGATTGCCAAACAATACCACATTTAGCCAAAGTAGGGGACCAAACCTGAGAAGAAAAATGACACTGAAAAAAAAGGTGATCTACATCCTCTCTAATATTACAACAAAAAACACATGTAGACCGATTTGAAATGTCAAAACCCATCAATCTGTCCTGAGTATAAAGGCCACATTGAATCGCTACCAGAGAATGAAAGCATGTCTTGGAACTGCCTTACGGATGCAAAAAACCCGACTCCGGCTCACCCGAGAACCTCTGGGCCGCAAAGCCTCCCAGGAACTTCTGACCGAGAAAACTCCTCTACTGTCCTCCCCCCAAATCAACTCATCCTCCCTCGAGCTACTAGGAACACAATCCAAAGGCAGAATATGAGCCAATTCAAGAAGAACAGCTGATCTAGCTTGGTGCCATCTTCGAAGAAGACCCTTCAATAATAAAAGCCACCCTAGTTGCCTTGTCGAACCTTGACTCATAAATGACGCTTGCACCCAAAGTGTCCACAATTGGCCCCAAAGGACGTCAATTATCAAACCATAGGGAAGCCTTCTCCCCATTCCCAATCTTGAACCGCATCTTTCGTCGCACCCAAGACCGGAGACTCAAAACCTTCCTCCAACTCCATGAGAAATCCCTTGGACGAGAAACTTCCCAAAAGCTACGCCCCTTTAGTAAGTAAGAGGAAACCCAAGTAGACCAAGATGAGACCTGTCCCGAACAAAGAAACCACAAATACTTTACGATTGCCACCTGATTCTAGTGCTCTAAAGAATTAATCCCTAAACCCCCTTCTTCTATAGGCAAACATACTATATCTCAAGCCACATTCGCCCCTGTAGACACTAGCTCACTTCCCTTCCATAAAGGATCTAAAAGTAGGCTCCACCTTTTGAATAACAGCCTTAGGTAAAATGAACAAAGAAGACCAATAAATCTGAATGGAGAAGAGCACAGACTTGTTAAGATGGAGATGACCCGCAAAGGAAATGGTACTATAAATCCAACTCCTCACATGCCCAATAATGCGCTCAATAAGAATAGTACAGTCAGAAGCCTGAAGTTTCGTAGAAATCAAAGGGACACCCAAATAACGAACTGGAAGCACACACTCTTGAAAGCCCAAAATGCTAAGTAAATATTGTTTCGCTGCCAAGGAATCTCCACAAGAAAATAACTGACTCTTTGCCGGATTGGGCATTAATCCAGACAACCTCATAAACTGTGCAGGCATTTCCCAATCAAAGAAACCGAGGTCTCCTCCACCCCTGAGAAAATCATAAGATCATCTGCAAAACAAAGATGAGTGAGATGGTCCTTCGAACATCGCCAATGAAACTTGAAACTATGCTCAAGAACCATCTTACGCAGTAAACCTGAAAGAACTTCCATAGCTAATATAAAAAGGTAATGAGACAAAGGATCCCCTTACTTCAACCCACGACCACCAAGGAGAAAACCATTTAACTCTCCATTGATAGAAACCGAGAACATAGTAGATGTCATACACTCACGAATCCACCCAACCATCCTATTAGGGAACCCAAATGTTCTCAACACCTCAATCAGTAATCCCAACGGACTGTATCATAGGCCTTCATCAAATCAATCTTTAGAGCACATCGTGGAAGCCTGCCTCTCCTATGATAATTACTCATCAGCTCCTCACACAATAAAATTTTATCACTAATACGCCGGCCCGTAATAAAAGTAGATTGGCTAGGACTAACCACTGAAAGAAGAACCACATTAATCCGATCAGCGATAATTTTGACAATACACTTATAAATTGTGTTGCAGCAAGAAATGCGCCGAAAATCCTTGACCTGCACAGGATTAGAAACTTTCGGAATTAGAGCAACAGTAGTAGCGTTAACTTGCTTTAAGAGCTTCGCCGAACAAAAGAAAGACCGAATAGCAAGAAGGACATCATCACCCACGACACTCCATGCCTTCTTAAAGAAACCTGAATTAAAACCATCCGGCCTTGGGGCCTTATTATCCTTCAAGGAAAACATCACTGCCTTAATCCCCTCATCTGAAATATCCCGATCAAGAATCTTCCTCTGCTTATCTAAAACAAACTGAGTAATAGACGACTGAAGGAGATTCCTATCAATTCCCTGCAGACTCGGTTGAGGCCCTAAGAGAGCCTTGTAAAAAGACATTATCTCCTCACGCACCAAAACAGGATCTTCCACATGAGTCTCATCCTCCTTGCAAATAGACATAATCTTACTACTAGTAACAATCAAACCTTCCTGATCTCTTATTACCACTCCAAGCGCAACTCCTTGGTGCTCCTCAGATATGCCATCTTTAAAATTAATATTCTTAAACCAATCCTGCGTGGGAAGGGACCAGCTGCTTGCCTGCCCAATTTCTTGGCTTGTATCCAGTGTCTTCTCATTCTTCGTTATCAACTCATAAGAATGTGTAATTGTATATGCTTTCACAAGAACTTATTGCTTGTCAAAAAGTTGCCCTTAATAAATAAATTCATTCCTTGCAATCCCTATTGCCCACAAAAAAGAAGTCACCTACTGGAATTCAAATTTTGTAAGGCTATACACAATTCCACGAAGTCCCAAATTGTTTCCCTCTGAAGGTTTTGGCTGTTTTTGCAAACGGTGATAAGAAAATTGACTTTTTATGATGAAAAGTTTAGTTACTAAAAGTCATTTTTTCGTCACCAACACTAAGAAAAAATGATTTTTAGTGGGAAAATTTTTTGCCACTAAAAATCATAATTTCGCCACTAATTCTCCAGATCATTTCAACACTTTTGGACGTGGAACGACGACATTTGAGACCTGAGCATCTTGATTCAAAGGAACAATAGCGCGTGAATCGCGGTTGATGGGTCAAGATGGGTCCGTCAAATGGCTCGATTTTGGGGATTAAGAGTGGGATGGTGGCTGTTCCGGCGGCAGTACCCGGTGACGGCATCAGGAGATGACCAAGAATTTGAGGCCTTTATATATCAAAGCTCACATTGATGGGAAACCAGTATCCAGAGTCTTGGTAGACAATAGAGCCATTATAAATTCGTACGAAGCAATTAATGAATTCCGGAAAAATAGAAGATCTACGTGACCAAATTTGCAGAATTCTTGAAATGAAACAATCGAACCATTTTGATCAAAGATTGAAACTAAGATTTTGTTGTGAAGAAGATAAAAAATTGTTTGAAGTGTAAAGAAAAATAATACTCTTTATGAAGTGAGAAAAAAATTTAGGGTTCAATTTTTTATCTTCGCGCAAATTGAAGAAATAAATTATTTTAACTAAGTATTTTTAGTGGCGAAATATATTAATTCGCCACTAAATATGATTGTTTTAACTTAATTTTAGTGGCAAAATAAAATTTCACCACTAAAAAAAGTTGAAACTTTATTATATTTAGTGGCGAAATTAATTTCCCACTAAATATCCACCACAAAAAGTATAATTTTAGTGGCGAATTTTATTTTCGCCACTAAATGTAAACTTTTAGTGGTGAAATCTAATTTCGCCACTAAAATGATATTTTTAGTGGCAAAATTATATTTCACCACTGGTGAAATTTATTTCCCCACTGAATTTTCACCACAAAAATATAATTTCTTGTAATGTTCGCAAGTACTTATATGTATTGCATAGTAAAAATCATGGAACAATTTATCATTTTCTATGTTTAATCAATCAATAAAGTTGGTAATTGATGTTGACGGTTCTCATTTGAAAGGAAACTACAAGAGAACTATGTTTGTGATAACATGCTTCACTATTTGAAAATGGCTTATCTTGACGGTTAAAAATTGTCATCTAAAAGAGGTTTATGATAATTTTTATATCTCTCATCGTAGGTGCAATCACATCTCATAATACATAAAAATCTATCACGACACGTGACAGAATTTACTTGGCATAAGCTTGCTAAAACTATTCGCCACTGTTTCGCAAGTAAAAATATGACACAAAAAGTATTAGTGGCGAAAATATATTTCACCACTATAGTAATACTTTTAGTATTGATGTTTACTAATGTTAATACTGTTTTCCCAATAATGTTTATTAGTGTTTATACTGTTAGGGTGGATGTGGAATCCCTAGGGTCGGATCAGAACCCCGCGTAGCGGAAGTGGGTCTAACCCAGAGATATCAAGTATGAGTGTAATTTTAAATAATATAATGAAATACTATATTTCATTATGAGTGTATAGAAAAAATCGAGACTGAATCAGAGTCCGGAAACTCAAAAAATGGGGAAAAATAAAATTCAGCGCGCGTAGCGTGCTCCGTGCGCACTACAGTACGCGCATTGTAGCGCCCAACTTAAATATATATATTTTTTTATATTTCCATCAACCCTTCAGCTCTCTTTCCAGCGAGCTAAAGAAATTAGGGTATTTTATTCTAATTTCTTCTGATCTTCCCTAAACACTTCCAAAATACCAAAAATTAATTTTAACATCAAAACCAACATCAACACATGTTATAGAACAAATATCAAAATTTTCAAAATATCAAATATTTTTACAAAAATATAAATTTATTCTAAATACGCACTTGTGTAAATTTTGAATCTAAAACACAAACCAAATTAGAATCCCACAATGAAGTGGCTCGTGAATAATTCTAGGTCACCCAACGGTGGTCAAATGATTCTAGAATGGTAGCCTTAGCTCTAAGCTATTATCTAGAGTTCCAAACTCTAATATGTCTATGTCTAATATAAATATTTTGATCAGATTACAAGCATATTGTGTTTATACTTTCAAAGCATCCTAACACAATTAATTAGCCTAATTTCAACATCATGTATCTAATACATAATTCATCACTATATGTCTCTCTAATGAAAAACTCACTAATGAAAAATATAGCTTTTGGAGAAGATCAAACTTACCTAGCAAGGTTGATTCAAAGATCCAATCTACTTCTCCTTGTTGAAATATTGTGGAGAAATTTCAAAGTTAGCAAGCTTGATTCCAAGATCCAATCTTGATTCCAATGCTAGCAAGCTTCACTCCAAGATCCAATTTTGATTTCTCCTAATTGAAATGTTATAGAGATCTCACAAAGTTTCTTTAAACACTTCTTTAACTTAGGCTAATTTCTCTAATTCTTGCTTGTATTTAGCTTTCTCAAGCTTAATTAATACCTTCCTAAAGCTTGCTATTTATAGCAAAACTTAGGTAATTTTTAATTAATAAAAGTTATAATCAACTTTTAGGTGTGATTAATTTAATTTTTCCAAATATGTATAATAAGGTGTGACTAATCTCTATTGTTTACCACTTTGATTTAATCCAATTAGATCAAGACAAGAATTAGGAAATGGATTAGTTCAATGTTTGTCACTTTGATTTAATCCAATTAAATCAAGCCAAAACTGTTGGGGTTGGTGCTCAGAGCGCCAATTCCTGGTTGTATTTCTTTGAGAATACTACTGTAAAACGTTATTATTTTGAATGATACAAGCAATTTATGTAATATAATATATCTTTTAATATGGTAAAGACGTAATGACCTTAGGATGACTAGTCATGATACTGTTGCAAAAGCGTCGCAACTGATATTGAGTTGTATCATGACGTTGTCATTCTTAGACTGTTCCTGGTCAAGGTTTACACTACTTGGTTAGTAAAGTAAACCCGTTGAGATTGGTACATGTCATATACTGGAATGTATGATTCCAATGGTTTCTCATTGAACCATGAGTCTTGGAGACTCGTATATACGTGTAGGTGGTTATAGCGGATAAACACTGAACGACTCACCGAAGATTCTTAATGGATGGTACACCAACGTCAATAAGAATCTTCTCGGGTTGAGTATCATTTGTGATTCTTCGACTTGAGATACCATTGTGGGCGCATGAGACATCTTCCACACTTAGATGGTAGTCACGTCACCGATCTATTTAGATCAGACCTCCGTCTGTTCGTTGGGTGTGGATAGATCATCAGGGTGTCCTGTGTGTATCGAGATAGGATCCGTCAGTTCTGTGTACAGAGCATAGGTAGTCCATATGATTAGCAATCAGATAAAAACCATGGGCATGTGGTACACCTTAGAAGTGAGTTCTAAGTTTTCTTTTAGAGATTGCTAATAGAGACGTCAACAAGATTGTCCCTATAGAGATTTGACGTTTACATCTATATCTCTGGGATATATCCGGATACCTGTGACGGAGGAATTATACATTTTCCATGACCTCGACCTGTATGATTCAGCGAGTTTATCTGTGGTCGTCATAATTTACGGGTGGGTAAATTATGGACACAAAATTGGATTTCGCGACGGATATGCCTGAATCTAGAGAGTCTCACTAATGAAATATACTCGTAGAGCACTATGACAACATTTATAAGTAATATTGATTATTTATAAGTCGTTTAAATGTTAAACGAATAATACATGTGTTGGGACCCAATAGTCATTTCCTAATTTTTGTGTATTTGTATTTAATGTTAGATTTTATCAAATACACATTAATTAATTGTCAAATTGAGATATTTGACTAATATCATAAATATATATGTATTTGATATTTATTGTAAATATAATACATATATTTGATATATTTGTATTTAAATAATTAATTAATTATTTAATTGTTAAATGATTAAATTAATTAAAATATGAATATTTTAAGTTATGATATTTATTTTTAATGACTTAGTTGCAATTGTTGACTTGGTTGAAAAATTCATTAAAGTGTAATGATCATTTTTTATCAAGTTGACAAGTTGTAATTAATTGAAACAAAAAGGAAATATCTTGATATTTTTTATACCCAAAAATTTCGGCCATGCCTTATGGAGGAGGTATAAATTATTTGTTTCATTTTTAGGGTTTCAATTAAGTTAAAACACTCATCCAAAACTCCATTAAAAGAAGACAAAGAAGCTTGAGAGAAAGAAAAGGAAAAACAAATAAAAGCTTGGATTTTTAGTAAGTATTTCCAACTTGCCATTAGAGAGAAAAATGTTCCTCTTGTTGTTGGCTTCATCTTGAGATGTTCTTATGTTTTTCTATTCTTTATTCTTTGTGTTTTTGGAGGATGTAAGTTTTAGGATAGGGTTGAGCATGTATAAAGATCATATAATGCTTCTAATGTGTTAATAAGTATTCTTTTGATAGTTTGATGAACTAGTTGCCATTCTAGAGTTGTTGATCCACTCTTAAATGACCTAGAATTTTTCTATAGTTATTTCATTATGGCGAGGCTTGATTGGTGTGATGGAAACTTGATTGAAGTGTTGGATTTAATTAATTTGGTCTAATTTGTCCAATTGAAAAATTAGGATTTAATAAAATCTCCAAATTTGGGGCTTTTCATTTATGTTGTGTATTTGGATGTGTATAAGATGCATATAAAATATTTGGTTGTTGGATTTCATCTTAATGTGTTTTGAACACAAAATGAGCAAAATGCTAAATTTGGCCACCTAATGAGGCTCACGGCATTTTGGGTTATTTTTGGGGTTTTTGTTGCAATTTGAATTTTGATATGTAGGACATGTTAAATTAATCTTAGAAATAATTTAGAATCATCCAAAATTGTTTTTGGCAATTTAGGACTAAAATGAACAAAATGCAAAGTTTTGGGGAAATTTGGTAATTACCAAGAATTTTGATTTCTTGTGTAATTTTTCATAATTTGATAATTAGATAATTAAATAAATAAGTTTATTTAATTGATTTGAGAAAAAATTTTGAAATCAAAGATTTTGATTTTCCACTGTTCCGCTGCGTTACCGGATTTCCGCCATAAAACCCATTCAAAAACCACCTATTATTACATACTTACAATTACCATAATATCCTCAAATGTTAGAGATAATTATGATTTTACAATTAAGCCATTGTGTAATTATTGAATTAATCCAATTAATCCAATTAGGTCAAAGTAAATAATCAATATTATCCAATAACACTTGATTATTTTAGTTCATAATTATAATATCGAATATTATTTTTTATCAAAATTAATCGGCTACCTAAGTGCTCAACGAGTACACTTCATATTGAAACTCTCTAATTTCAGACACGTTCGTCATATAAGCCTAGCTAATATGTACGCAATTCGGCCACCTCCGAATTTATGAAGAACACAAACAACCTTCTGAACTATACAAGCCGAGGTCATCACATATGTTTAACAATCCCTCCGTCGTCGGCTATCCGAGTTGTGCATAGGAAACATAGAATACACCATTAAGTTTCTGAGGCGCACATCTCATGTCGACATGTCCACGATTCTTCATAACTGATGTGATATACTCTAGGTGATCGACTTTGGCCAAAGCTTTAAGAATCATGAATTTACTATCATGGATACCTAAACCTCTTATGGTACACATACGGGCCGATGGATCCTATATTGATTCGTACTTGATTACTGAGTGCATCTGTCCACACCCGACAAACATCTAGAGGCAAGACTATGAAATTTTCTGACATATATGATATTAAAGTGTGGATGATCTCACGTAAAATCAATGCTATCATATAGTCAAAGGAACACATATGATACTCGACTCGATGAGATTTCTTTTGACGGTAGTGTGTACTTCCAACTATTAGGAATCACCTATGAGTCATTCAGTATTCAGTCCAACCAATACTCACACATCTATACGAGTTTCCAAAACTCATGATGCATCAGATCAAACCATTGGAACTCTAATTCTAATATATGACATGTGGTAGTCTTCTAGATTATAGGAATTCGATCGTATTCCAAAACCAACGACCATGAATATATATACTTTAAGAATAATTTACAATAGTAATATTTATCCCAATTTCGGAACACCAAGTGTCCAGTATTACTACAAGACTATTCTAAGGTCGATGTGATTCTTAGCATATCTATACATCAATCTAATACGCATAATGACAATACCATTAATAAGGTATGAAATGAAAATGTAGTTATTTTATTAATAAATAATAAAATGTACAATTCAGATTGACACTCCAAGCACCAACTGCAACAAACTCTCACTTGCTTAGTGCCAATATGAATGGTACTGCAGTCCCATCTCCTCTGTTAGTGTTGTTGGATAATTATGACCCATAACATCACTATTTATACAAAACATGGTGTTGTTGTACAAATTAACTATGTGACAAAGGAAATTGCTCTTTTATTATTTGTAATTGGATTACCTAGATATATAAATGATAAAAGACCATATGATTAGTACCGAATTAATAAGATATGAGACAGTATTAATCCACTAAGGTTTAATCGTTAAATATCCCTAGTCGTAGTATGATCGAGACTGGACATCGATAATACAGAATAGGCTAGTATTACACTTGTGTGTTATGGAAGCGTAACGACATAGTTCTCATATATTTTGGTATTGGATACTCATGCAAGTGTAATAGGAGGTTCTGTTTACCGATGATATGGAAACAGCTTCGCTCTGGATAGACCCCTCGGAATCCCATTGGTAGTATGACTATGTGTCTATGGAAATCCGAATCAGGGTATGTGTATTTGGTCTTAACCTGAGACTTGCATCGCTAATACTTGCGACAATTAATATATTTTGGTTTTGATCGTCCGGGGCTTTAACAGGTTCTGTGTACGCCTCTTCTGGGTATACTGAGAATCGTAGTGTATTGGGTGTGATGTCAAGAAGGAAGCATCACTTCAGTCATATGGAGATAATGATCACGCAGGGATACAGAACTGATACTCTAAGTGCTATAGCCATCGGGGAAGTATGACTAGGTCATGACTTTCGGATTATAAAGAGACTGGTTGCTAGTGATCCGATATATGCTTCGTACGGGGCAGACACAATTCCAGCCCCAGGCCTAGCATGTGACATCCGATACTAGATCGTAATGCGCAATACTACGTATACTACGCCTGACAAAGATCATGTATTCCGTAGAAGAATATTTCTGGAGAATTGGGTAGGCACGGTGCTTTGCTATAAGCCAACCTTGTCTTGTAAATCGGTAAGTTCGTGGTACCGGGTACGCACGTGTTCGGATAGTCCGATAACAGTATTTACTGCCAAAATATCTAGGGATCTCTTGGGTCGCATCCCAAAGATTCACCGATGATATTTGACTCGAACAATATTAATCTGGGATTAATTAAGAGAGAGAAAATTATTCTGGGATTTATGATGAGAGAGAGAAAATTAATCTTGGATTAATTACGGCAAAAATTAATCTGGGATTAATTATCAGAGAAAGAATTAATCTGTGATTTAATGCGCCGATAATTTATCTGGGATTAAATTCGTCGAGAGGAGAGAACGCGATTAATTTGGAATTAATCGGTAAAATAAATTTAATAGTAAAATTAGATTTTACTATTTAATTTATTTAATTGTGCTAAAATAATATATTAGATATATTAATTGAAATTAGATTTCAATGTGGAATTGAAATTGGATTTTAATTCGGGCGAACGAATTAATTTAGAATTAATTCGTAAGCGAGTTTCGTAATAATTTTGCGAGATATTATTATTTAATTAAATTAGATTTAATTACGTTGCGACGGAAAATTCGTTTATTCAGAATAAACGAACCCGAGCCCGAAGTGTATAGTCTCACCCAACTTGAATTTTGAATTTAAGTGTGAGACCCACCAACTTATATCACTGGTCAATCTAGTTGATAGAAGTGGTTGTGAATATTCAAAGGAAACTTATACAACACACACTTTGATTTTGTCTTTTTGGAAAAAGTAAAAGAAAATCAATTAAATGAATTTTTAGAATTTCATTGTGTTTCTCTCTCCTTGGCCGTGTAAATGAAGTGAGGTGGCCATTAAATGCTTTCAATTTTGGCAGAAAGAATTGGCTTGCTTTTCTTTTTAGAAAAGAAAAGTTTCATTAAGCCGAAATGGCTTCCCTTTTGAAAAAAGAAAAATGGCCTCTGAACTTTTCATTTTTTTGGCCAAGAAATGGCGAGAAGCAATTGGTTCTTTCTGAAAGAAGTAATTGGCTTCTTCCATTTGTAAAAGCAATTGACCTCTGTTATTTTTCATTATGGCCGTGTGGCCATTGAATCCATTTTTGAAAATGGCTTCTCTTTTGGAATTTGAAAATGGCCTCTGTTTTTTTTTTTTTCAAAAAAAAAACAAATGGCCGGTTGCTCCTCTCTTTCGTGTACAAAATTTGCTTCTCCTTGGGAGATAAAATTTGTTCCATTTATTCTTGCTAGCACATATGGGAGTCAAATGAAGGTGATAGGGATACTCACCCATGAGCTTGAAAGCTTCAACATCCATGAAATTTTTGAAATCCTAAATCTGATCAATGTAAGTATTCTGCAACTTATTTTTGATTTTATTCACACTCGAATCACACTTAGAGATCCCGTGACATGTCTAGGACACTAACAATGATATCAGAGAGAGATCTAAGCTTGATTTGATTCTAGGGTTTGTAAACTTTAATTTGGGATTAATTTATGCTTGGAGTATGTATTTTCTTAAATTGATGGTTTGATTGAGCTTGTATGATGTTTGATTGGATTTGTGCATCATTGATTTTGTGATAAGTTGATTAGATCAAAAATCCCCAAAATCCATGCTTGGCCGATTACTACCCCAGGAGGACTCATGGTAATTTTTTGAATTAGACAATTGGATATGTTGATTCACATGAAATTGAATGTTAATTGTTGATTTAATTAGATTGAAATCAAAATTGGATGTTAATTTCATGTATTGCCGTGATTGTGAAGCATGTTGGAAAGATTGATTTTGATTAATTTGTGTTGGACATAAATTAGATGTTAAACATGATTAATTAGATTAATTAGTGTTTTGGAAATACTAGATTAATTAATTAATTGTGTTAATTACACTTTAATTGAATTAATATTTAATTTGGAATGATATATTAATTTAATTTGTTGTATTTGGGCTAATGGGTTTGGTTGGGGCCAAATTTTAGTCTTGGATTATATTTGAGCCTAAACCATTTCATAAAGTCCAAAATATAACTATTGGGCCTTTAATAATTTAATTGGGCCTAATGGGCCAAAATTGATTCTATGGCATATGGTGATTCCTATTGGGCCTAGGTATTATGGGTTAGATCCATTTTGGCCAAAAGCTCATGCCTAAAGAATTAATTAAAAGCCCATTGGACTTTAATTGAATAGTATTGGATACTAATTGGGCCTTTGAGACCCATTAAGATTGAATTTGGAATCCAAGTCTTTAAGGCACATAAAAAAATATGTAATTATTTAATTTGGAATTAAATATGAATTAGTATTGAATATAATTTAAATTGGATTTAAAATTGTAGTTCGATATAATTCAAGAATACTTACTTTGAGTATTTATTCTTAAACGAGTTTGACTCGCGCAAATCAAATCGTTGTATGAATATTGGATGATCATTAATTCAAAGATTAATTAATTGGATTAGATTGATTGAATAACATGCTTTGTGTGAATACTTGGATGTATAAATGAATAATATATATCGGATGGATATTAGAAGGGTGAGGGTAGTTTTGGAAATTGTTGTAATAAATTTAGAATTTATTAAATTAGACCTGCGTGTTCAGCCTATTATCTCCTTATCTCATTGTATTTCTCTTCTCACCAATTCCCCTCAATGTAAATGATGTTTCTTTAGAAGTATTATGTAATTGGGTAGAAGTAAGAATATTGCTAGCGGGAGAGAGGAAATGGAGAGATTTGTTCTAGGAATAATTTGTTGTATATCCATCCGAATATCATTATTAATTTATTCACGCCTTATTATGCTTTTAAAATGCATGCTTAAAGGTGTATGTGTTGGGGTTGGTGCTCAGAGCGCCAATCCGGACCGTATTTATGTATGATTCATGAATACGAACATCCCCTTATTCCATAATATTACTTATTTATGGTTGCACCTCTTGTTCTTATATACGTATTCGATCTGATTACGATTAGATTGAAACTAAATGTGGTTTAGTGATATGTATATATTAGACAAAGGCCCGATAATATATAATGCAGTACATAGTTACAAAGTTAGTTTGTAATTGACATTGGGAAGTGTCACTGCTATATGAATATTATCAAACATAGTTCCTGGTCAAGATTTGCTAACACGGGTCGGTTAGTCAAATCCGTTGAGACCAGTACATGTCGTATATCGAGACTTGGTCCGATGGTTTATCCCAATGAACCATGAGTCTATGGAGACTCGTATAGACGTGTAGGTGTTTATAGTGGATAAACACTGAACGGCTCACCGAAGATTCTTAATGGATGATACACCAACGTCAATAAGAATCTTCTCGGGTTGAGTAGCATAGTGGTCCTTCGACTTGAGACACCACTGTGGATGTATGAGACATCATCCACACTTAGATGGCAGTCACGTCACCGATCTATTTAGATCAGACCTCCGCCTGTTCGTTGGGTGTGGATCGATCCTCAGGATATCCTGTGTGTGTCAAGATAGGATCCATCAGTTCTGTGTACAGAGCATAGGTAATCCATATATATATTTAGCAGTCTGTTAAATCTGTGGCCACAGTATACATCGGAAGTAAGTTCCGAGTGTTATTTAGAGATTGCTAATGAATACGTCGACGGGATAATACCTATAGAGATTTGACGTTTACATCTATATCTCTGGGATTATCCGGATACCTGTGACGGAGAGATTATACGTATGCAATGACCTCGACCTGTATGATTCAGCTAGTTTATCCGTGATCGTCATAATCTACGGGTGGATAGATTATGCACATGAAATTGGATTTCGTGACGGATATACCTGAATCTAGAGAGTCTCAATAATGAAATATACTCGTAGAGCACTAGAGCAACATTTATGAATAATGATGATTATTAATAAATCGTTTAATCGTTAAACGAAAAATACATGTGTTGGGACCCAATAGTCATTTCCTAATTTTTGTATTTGAGATATTTAAAGTAAATATAATACATATATTTGATATATTTGTATTTAATTAATTATTTAATTATTTAATACTAGAGCAACATTTATGAATAATGATGATTATTTAAAGTTGCAATTGTTGACTTATACATTAAAGGAAAAGGTTGTCAAATTGATTTTGACTTCTTAAGATATTTGTTCAAAATTGTTTGAAAAATAAAATATCTTTTTTCCTTTATTTTCTATTAAATTCGGCCATGACCTTAGAATATAAGAGTTATATTTCTCTTGGTTGCCTTTGTTGACTTTGTATTAATATCTTTAAAGTGTTTTTAGATATTTATTAAAGTTGATAAGATAAAAGGTGAAATGAAATTGAAATTATTATTCTTGCATTTGGCTTGGCCAATTTCGGCCAAGGCTAAAAGTGTAGCAAGTATTTATAGTTTTCATTTCATTTTCATTTGATAACCTAATTCACTTTGACATAAACTCCATTAAAGAAAAACCAAGGAAGCAAGTGAAGAAGAAAAGGAAAAACTAAAGAAAAGCTTGGATTTAGTAAGTTTTTCCAACTTACTATTAGATAAGAAATTGTTCCTTATGATCTAGGCTATAACATATGATGTTCTTAAGTTATTCCTTTCTTTATTCTTTGTGCTTTTGATGGATAAAAGTTTGGTGAAAGTGTTGAGCATGTATAATGGAGAAAGCTTGTGACTAGTGTAGTTATAAGTATTCTTTTATGGTTTTGGAAACCTTGTTGCTAATCTAGAGTTGTTGACCCACTCTTAGATGACCTAGATTTGATCTTGAGTTGTTTCATTGTGTTGAGACTTTGATTGGATGGAAGAAAGATGATTGAAGTATTGGATTTAACCAATTTGGTCTAATTTGTCCAATTTGAAGAAATTGAAAATTTAGGGTTCATGACCAATTCCAAATTTGGGGATTTTCATATATGTTGTGTATTTGGATGTGTATATGATGTATATAAAGTTTCATGTTGATTGGATTACATCTTGATGTGTTTTGAAGCATGAAATGACAAAGTGCACAAATGGCACACCTTGGAGGTGCATTCGGCCTTGATGAAGAAAATGAGATTTTTGGTGCTTTTGGTGTTTTGATGTTTTGAACATGCTAAGTTCATCTTAGAAATGATTTAGAATCATTCAAAATTGATTAGATCAATTTCGGACTAAAATAGACAAAATACCAATGTAAGGGCATTTCGGTAAATTCACTTGAATATGATTCATTTGAATTTTATTTCATAATTTGATTATTGGAATATTAAAAAAATATGTTTATTTAATTAATTCGAGAAAAAGTTTTGAAATCGGAAATTTTGATTTTCCACCGCTTCCGCTGCGTTACCGGATTCTGCCCCTAAATACCCCAACAGTATGATGATACCTAATCAAAGATAATAAATTGGTTGCCAAATCGCGACAAAAACCCTCATTTTATATTAAGCGTTTTTCCTTCCATTGAGTGATTCTCTCTCAGGATCCAAGATTGGCATTGGTTTGTTGGCCAAAGTCAAGACCTTTATCCATCGTGGATGTGTTTGAATCACGAAAGCTTTGTTCTATATCATACGTCTTGGGCAAGTTGTGATTTGTTTGCCAAAGTCAAGGTCACTTCTTGTTCATCGACCTCGATCACGAAGCTTTCCCACTGTCAATGAGTCACGCTTAACTGGTTTCATTAAGCTTGTTGAGCCAAAGCCAAGGCTTAGTTGATTCAGAGGAAAAATGTTAGGAAATATATTGGATATATTGGCATATATTGGATATATGTTTCGGACTTGGAGGTTCACCTACTGGATCTAGGAATTGGATGAGATCCAATTGATCTTAGAGATCTACCTAGTTAAGTTTCATACAACTTGTTGGCCAAAGTCAAGGTTGTGTGTCATTTAACGTGATCCTAGCCCACTAGGAAACTAGGTTTCTCGAGTACTCCACAGAGGGTTAGAGGCTCGCCGAAAAATAATGGGAGGCAAATATTAAATTTGCAATTTCATTTAGATGCTTGCCAATACGCGCTCATTTCTTTTTAGTCATTAATTATTTATAAATATATTAGTTGGACTAATATTCAATTGTTGTTTTAATTGAACAATTGGACTGTATTCAAACTACTTCATTTGTAGTTGGTTATATAATTAGATTAAAGTAATCAATACATTTTAATGTAACCGATCAATTGTAGTTGATTATATAGTTAGACTATAGTAATCATTATATTTGATTGTACCTGGAATCATTGATTAGATAGTTGGACTATTGCAATCAAGATGGCTGAAAGAATAGCGTCAAATGACATAATCCTGGGGAAAATGTCTTTAACGACTTTAATTTTCAAATAATTAAAGTCGTTAAACTGGTTTCATTAAGCTTGTTGAGCCAAAGCCAATGCTTAGTTGATTCAGAGAAAAAATGTTAGGAAATATATTGGATATATTGGCATATATTGGATATATATTTCGGACTTGAAGGTTCACCTACTGGATCTAGGAATTGGATGAGATCCAATTGATCTTAGAGATCTACCTAGTTAAGTTTCATACAACTTGTTGGCCAAAGTCAAGGTTGTCTGTCATTTAACGTGATCCTAGCCCACTAGGAAACTAGGTTTCTCGAGTACTCCACAGAGGGTTAGAGGCTCACCGAAAAATAGTGGGATGCAAGTATTAAATTTGCAATTTCATTTAGATGCTTGCCAATATGCGCTCATTTCTTTTTAGTCATTAATTATTTATAAATATATTAGTTGGACTAATATTCAATTGTTGTTTTAATTGAACAGTTGGACTGTATTCAAACTACTTCATTTGTAGTTGGTTATAAAATTAGATTAAAGTAATCAATACATTTGAATGTAACCGATCAATTGTAGTTGATTATATAGTTAGACTATAGTAATCATTATATTCGATTATACCTGGAATCATTGATTAGATAGTTGGACTATTGCAATCAAGATGGCTGAAAAAATAGCGTCAAAGGACATAATCCTGGGGAAAATGTCTTTAACAACTTTAATTTTCAGAACTTTGTTGGACATGGTAAGGTTGATGATGAGTCGCTCTGAGCTACCAATTTCCTTTTGAGGATACACACTAAACAGTGCAATACTTATTTTGAATAAGGTTCCATGAATATCTGTTAGACAGACTTCATATTAGATATGAACATGAAAGAAACCGGGTTTCTCATTCCTGAAGATTTGGGAATGTTGGGCATACGCTAAACGTTTGGATGGTACCAAACTAGAACCCAAATCGGATAAGTGCCTATTTGTAGGTTATCCTAAGGAAACCAAAGTATAGTACCTATACAACTCACAAGAAAATAATGTAATTGTTGCTCTCCATGTGGTTTTCCTAAGAGGAATTCCTATATGCAGTGGTAAGTGGGAGGAAAGTAAAACTCGATGAAAATCGAAGTAATACTATTCCAGGCACCGACTCCTTTACGGAACACAAATAGTTCATCAGGGATGAACTGTACCAATAATCTTCGAATACACAAGAACCGCGTAAGTTAGAGAGAGTCAGAAAATAACCTGGGAGGTATGGGTTTCTGATCTCACCTCATGTAGATGTTAATCTTATTGAGGAAGATGAACCGGCTACATATGAGGAAATGATACAAGGTATCGACTCCTTTTATGGCAAAGTGCCATGAAGTCCGAAATGGATTCCAAGTATATCAACCAAGTTTGGATACTGGTTGATGTATCAGAAGGCATTGTGCTTATTGGTACTATATGAGTCTTCAAGGAAGACATACATGGATGGCAACATACAAATGTACACAACTAGGCTTGTACAGAAAATGGTATCGTCAACGACATAATGTCGACTACGATGAATTTTTTTCACCTGTTGCCATGATTAAATCTATTCGGATAATGCTTGCTATAACTGCATATTTCGTTTATGAAATATGACAGCTGGATACCAAAACCGCTTTCCTTAACGGAAACCTTTTGGAGGACGTTTGTATGCAACATCTTGACGATTTTGTCGTGCCAAAACAGGCAAACAAGGTTTTCAAGGTAGATCGATCCATTCATGGATTGAAGCAAGCATTATGTTCTTGGAATCAACATCTTGATGTAATCATAATGGTATAGATTTAATTCAAAATGAACATGATTCTTGTGTATATAAGAGGGTTAGTGGGAGCGCACTGACAATGATTGTCCTATACATTGATGATGTATTGCTTCTCAGCAATGACATTCCCATACTAATAATCGGTGAAAGCTTGGCTTTTATTAAAATTCTCCATGGAATACTTGGGAGAAGCAGACTTTATTCTAGGAATAAAGATGTACCGGGATAGATCTAGAAAGCTGCTGACACTCTCTCAGTGTTTGTACGTTTTGATATGTATGTGACCTGATATCTCATGTGCTTTGAGCATATGTAGAAGAAATCAGACCAATCTAGGTGATGGTCACCGGATTGATGTTAAGGACATCCTTGAGTATCTTAGACGAACTAATGATACTTTCTTAAGTTATGGAGATGGAGAACTTGAGGTGACTGGGTTCACCGCTGTAAGTTTCCAAACCGATGAAAACGACTGTAAGTCGCATTAAAGGTACATATATGGTTTGAATAATGGAATAGTAAGCTGGAAATCTTCCAAGCAAGATACTGTTGCCGAATAAACAACAAAAGCGAAACATTGTTGCAGCTGAGGCAACAAAAAGAAGCATTTTGGATCTATAAAATTTCTAATTAGATTAGGAGTAGTCCTGTTAGCAGCTGAGCTAGGCTACAACACAGGCTAATGAACCACAGTCTCATCAATGATCCAAGTATGTACTTCAACTAATTCATCTTATTCGTGAGATCATACATCGTGGCGATGTGATGATCGAATAAATCGCATCATATGATAACCTTGCAAATCCACTGACGAAAGCTGTTTCTCAGCAGAAGTTTGAGTAAACCGTACATAGATCAAGTGTTAGATACCTGAGTGATTGGCTATAGGCCAAGTGGGAGATTGTTGGATAATTATGACACATAGCATCACTATTTGTACAGAACATGGTGTTGTTGTACAAATTAACTATGTGACAAAGGAAATTGCTCTCTTATCATTTGTAATTGGATTACCTGAATATATAAATGATAAAAGTCCATATGATTAGTACCAGATTAATAAGATATGAGACAATATTAATCCACTAAGGTTTAATCATTAAATATCCATAGTCGTAGTATTATCGAGACTGGACATCGATAATGCGGAATAGGCTAGTATTACACATGTGCGTGTTATGGAAGCGTAACAGCATAGTTCTCATATATTTGGGTATTGGATACTCATGCAAGTGTAAT
Organism: Zanthoxylum bungeanum; assembly: GCA_019454045.1. NCBI lineage: Eukaryota > Viridiplantae > Streptophyta > Magnoliopsida > Sapindales > Rutaceae > Zanthoxylum > Zanthoxylum bungeanum. Next base: position 1,152 of record SKCR01010914.1, on the reverse strand, counting down.
AGGAGGTTCTGTTTACCGATGATACGGAAACAGCTTCGCTCTGGATAGACCCATCGGGATCCCATTGGTAGTATGACTATGTGTCTATGGGAATCCGAATCAGGGTAGCTGTATTTGGTCTTAACCTGAGACTTGCATCGCTAATACTTGCGACAATCAATATACTTTGGTTTTGGTCGTCCGGGGCTTTAACAGGTTCTGTGTACGCCTCTTCTGGGTATACTGAGAATCGTAGTGTATTGGGTGCGATGTCAAGAAGGAAGCATCACTTCAGTCATATGGAGATGATGATCACGCAGGGATACAGAATTGATACTCTAAGTGCTATAGCCATCGGGGAAGTATGACTAGGTCATGACTTTCCGATTATAAAGAGACCGGTTGCTAGTGATCCGATATATGCTTCGTACGAGGCCTACACAATTCCAGCCCCAGGCCTAGTATGTGACATCCGATACTGGATCGTAATGTGCAATACTACGTATACTACGCCTGATAAAGATCATGTATTCCGTAGAAGAATATTTCTGGAGAATTGGGTAGGTACGGTGCTTTGCTAGAAGCCAACCATGTCTTGTAAATCTGTAAGTACGTGGTACCGGGTACGCACGTGGTCGGATAGTCCGATGACTGTATTTACTACCAAAATATCCAGGGATCTCTTGGGTCGCATCCCAAAGATTCACCGATGATATTTGACTCGAACAAAATTAATCTGGGATTAATTAATAGAGAGAAAATTAATCTGGGATTTATTATGAGAGAGAGAAAATTAATCTGGGATTAATTACGGCAAAAATTAATCTGAGATTAATTATCAGAGAAAGAATTAATCTGGGATTAATTGCATCGAGAATTTATCTGGGATTAAATTCATCGAGATGGGAGAACGCGATTAATTTGGAATTAATCAATAAAATAAATTTAATAGTTAAATTAGATTTTACTATTTAATTTATTTAATTTGGCTAAAATAATATATTAGATATATCAATGCGGAATTGAATTTGGATTTTAATTCGGGCGAATTAATTAATTTAGAATTAATTCGTAAGCGAGTTTCGTAATAATTTTACGAGGCATTATTATTTAATTAAATTAGATTTAATTACTTTGCGACGAAAAATTCGTTTATTCGAAATAAACGAACCC